>JAZHEH010001076.1:1800000-2012030 GCA_036589455.1 Ateles fusciceps
GGATTATATTACAACAAAAACAATAGAAGTGTCTGCTGGATTTACCAAGTATTTTTGTTTCACCTATATCACAGCATATTTATTATTTATGAAAAAAAGAAATAGCAAACTAAATATTTTTCAACTAAAGTAAGAATTAGCAAACAAATTTCTCTGTGGAGCTATTTCTAAAATTTCAAAATGGATCTACTAACATAGTTCATGAGCAGGTGAAATATTAGAAGCTCATAAATACTTGCTAAAGTGCAAAGTGATATTTCTTATCGTCTGGGAAAGCACCCCAGCCAGCCATCAGCTAAGCTGAGCCTCCATTTAAGTCATCTTTTCAGTGTTATTGATCAGTGGGTTTTCTGCTGCTCTTGTGACAGTATTTAGGACAGAGGGGACAGTGGCAGAGGCAGATAGAGCCTCCGAGCCTGCAGCGAAGAGACACAGTATGTTTCGTCTCTGCAATGCGCACTGCCAACGAAGCCTACTTCTTATTGCCGTTGTGGTTGACACTTTGTCCTTCAGACTCACTTCTGCCCTGTGCTAAGGCCTTTTCCACTAGAAATATTTACCTGGAGTACATTACAAATAAAAGAAGCAGCACTAACTAGGAAAGACTGCCTTCAGCCAAGGAAATCAGAAATCTCAAGTCTTGTCTCTCTAGTTGACTAGTCCTCAGGGCTCTTTATCTCACATACCCATTTGCAATCCCTGTGTAAAACTGTGTCGGGGGCTGTTATGAGAGGCCATCCTACACATCATATACTATTCTTAAACACTAGAGGAAAAAAGTACATTTGAAATCCATTCACTCTTTTTACTTTTGAGAGACGTTTATTGTATTTAAATTCTTATAAATTATTTGCCTACTTTTCAAGAACAACTAAGACATTACAATTGTTATACAATGAATACTATTAATTTTAATATCAATCTATGTTCAGTAGAGGCTGGATAGCAAAACATTTACTCTCATTTACAGTTTATTATTTCTATCAAGTTCTACCAAAATGGCTCAGTGAACAGAACCTAAACATAGAAGTTAATTTTAAAACATTAACATACTAAAGATTTTAGTAGTAAAAAAAAATGCTTTATTTTGTTTGAATCTACAGGAGAGGAATTTAAGTATAAATTATGGATCTGGTTACTCACCTACTCTTCCATGAACAAGTATTGTACTTTTTGGCTTCTGTTTTTATTCATTACCAGTTCTGGTTTCTCTCTAAAAGGGTTAAATCCTTTGTTCCCGCAGTTTATTCTACAATAACATATCTTGGTATCAGTCCTAAAATATTATATGTATTTGATATATGTATGTAAATGTGTATAATTTCTAACCCTAATCAGATCAGAAACAGTGGAACATTTTCCTGACTGCTCCAGTTTACACACAAACACACACGCACGACACACACACACACACATAGTATACAGTCTTCGTCCATTAAGAAGCACCAATGTGATTCTTGAACGTTTTCCTGGTGCATGAACTTGCGTCTTTGCCACGAGTTTAATCTGAAGGCACCTGTCCAACATAAATAATAAAAGAACATTCTAAAAATACCCACTGAAGGAATTAGGTGTGTACTGGAAATACAGTCTATGAAAAGCCAATTACAGTTTTTCATAGCACAAACAACCAAAGGGAGAACAGTTTCTCAGGAGAGGACTCTTGATTTGCAGGTGATTTTTTCATCGTGTGGGGATCTGGATCTACTCGAGCACCAGACAAGCTTGGTTTCCTCTGAGGACGGTGCCCGAGAGCAGGAGAACATGGATGACACAAACAGCGAACAGCAGTTTAGAGTCTTCAGAGACTTCGACTTCCTAGATGTGGAGCTGGAGGATGGAGAGGTACGGTGTAGTCTCTATAATCCCTGCACCCTTTCCTTGGCTAATGAAACCGTTCTTTTTACCTGCTAAATAATGAGTTTTTGTAACAAGATCTTTAATCGGAAAGTTGTAAACTTTATTTTGAAACAACTTATTCAAAGTACAGCAGCTAAACCTTGGCAGAAGTTACCACACCCTTCCTGTCTGAGCCCACAGCAAAAGCTGCCAAGTTATTTCCAAATGGGAAAGACCAGAGTTTCAGTGACCACACAGACTGTATGTGTGTGTGTGTGTAGTCCCAAGCTGGACTTAAAAAAAAAAATCACAAAACATTTCAGTTCTGAGCTTGTTCACTGTTACCTGGGTAAAATATGCTAAGCATTTAATCATTTCTAATGTGAAGTTTCTCTAATTCAACTCCTTCAAAGCTTGCCTGCTACAACATGAGACCACAGCCTGAGGGAATCCAACATTTTTGTGCTTGATGAAATCATTAGAACTGGAAACAAAATACAATCCATACAAGAGAGCTCTTTGCTCTGCTTAGGTCAGTGGCTGGTGTTCTAGACACTGGAGCAGCTGAATTCAAATCTCTGTGGGCAAATGCAGATTTGTTTATTTTGGATGACAATCATGGCAATAAGACACTTTCAGCTATGAATTGTGTTTTTGAAAACAGATATTGGGAGGAGGAGCATTACCTGCCACTCACCTTCATTTCAGTAGCTTAGAGGCATGTTCCACCTAAGAGGTGGTCTTTTGCCTCGTGGGATCAAAACTCAGTTCACTTAAGTGAGATTGGATTATGTAAAGGTGCCTGGGTCGTAGCCTTTGACAGTGGTGTTGTCAGCTCATGTTTAACTGCACCAGATTTCCCAAAGGGCTCTCGGCTAATCTTACAATGGAGCAGCCAGGCCCAGATCCCAAGTTTAGGATGCCCTGCAGTAGGTAGGCACCTCCTTACTTAACTACAGGTTTGTGGTAAATGATGCTTCAAGTAGCTGCTTACCTTCCCTAAAAGGATTTTATTACTGACCAACCCACTTATGTCTAGTTGAAGCCAAAGAGCCCTCTGCTTTTGTCCTTCCTGGCCCACTGATGACCCTGGATGTCTGCCCCAGCAGGAGAGAATCATGTCCTCAGAATAAAGATGTTCTTCACCAATTCTTTCCCTGGAAAACAAGCTTAGCAGACCCAGTCCTCAAGCAGTATAAAGACACTACTATAATGTATCCTTAAAATCACTGCCAGTTAAATTTTCACCTTGAATTGCTTAAGAACCAATCAAAAGTATTGCAGCTTTCTGTGATCCATAATATATGATAGAGAAAGCATTCATGAATGCAGTGAGGATTGTTTTAAAAGTCTAAAGCAAAATACAACTGTTTTGAATACTTTCAAAATGTCTCTGAGCCAGAGCTCAGAGTTCAGCTAATGTCAAAAGATCAGCTTCCTGATCTGACAACTGACCTAATGTTTACTCTTAGGTTAAAATTCAAGCTTGGACACCTGTTTTCCTCTGGAAGTTAAGCAAGGGAGGGAAAAACAGACGAAGCAAGAGAGGTATCATTTCCTGTCTCAGCCAGACAAAAATGTTATAGGAAACGACCTAGCAGGAATGATGTAAAGCCAAGGAATCTAATGGTTTCAGAACAGGTCACAAATTTAGTTTCTATCAAAATAAAGGAAGGAAAAATCTGGGATGCCCATTACGTAAAAATAAATATTATACTAATGTTTTTCAGGGACAAGAAATAAGGAATACTACACCTTTTTTCTAGTCTCTCTTAAAAATCACAGGGATTATTTTATCTCTCATTGTTAAGATTTTATAAGAATCTGGCTGGGCACAGTGGCTCACACCTGTAATCCCAGCACTCTTGGAGGCTGAGGCTAGAGGATCACTTGTGTCCAGGAATTTAAGACCAGTCTGGGCAACATAGCAAGACCCTGTCTCTACAAAAAATGAAAAGTTAGCCGGGTATGATAGCACATGCCTATGGTCCCAGCTACTCAGGAGACTGAGGTGGGAGGATCACTTGAGCCCAGGAAGTCAAGGCTGCATTGAGCCGTGATTGCACCACTGCACCCAGACTGGGTAACAGAGTGAGACCCTGTGTCAAAAAAAAAAAAAAAAATTAGAAGAAATTCACAGGGCTGAGAATGTACATTTTACCCAAATAAAATAAGGCATTTGAGAATGTTTTGCTACTTCTCAGTAAAATCACAATAAGGGATTCTAACATGCTTAGAGTAAAAGAGTGAAGATACCTGGACTTCAGAGTCCAGCAGCTCCAAGTCTGAATTTTACCTGGGGCACTGACCTTAAGCATGGACGCAGTTCCTCTTGGTTTCTGTTTCTTTGTCTGTTAAGTGGGTATAAGAATACAAGTTGAGCATTCCTCATCTGAAAATTCAGAATCTAAAAAGCTCAAAAATTCTAAACTTTTTGAGCACTACCACAACATCACAAGTAAAAGATTCCACACCTGACCTCGTGTTACAGGTCATAGTCAAAATGCAGTCAAAACTTTGTTTGATGCACAAAATTATTTTAAAATTGTATAAAATGGCCAGGTGCAGTGGCTCACGCCTATAATCCCAGCACTTTGGGAGGTTGAGGCAGGCAAATCACGAGGTCAGGAAATCGAGATCATCCTGGCCAACATGGTGAAACCCCATCTCTACTAAAATACAAACAATTAGCCGAGCATGGTGGTACACACCTATAGTCCCAGCTGCTTGGGAGACTGAGGCAGGGGAATTGCTTGAACCCAGGAGGCAGAGGTTGCTGTAAGCTGAGATCACTGCACTCCAGCCTGGCAACAAAGCAAGACTCCATCTCAAAAAAAAAAAAAAAAAAATTGTATGAAATTACCTTCAGGCTGTGTGTTTAAGGTGTATGTGAAACATAAGCAAATTTCATATTTAGACTTAGGTCTTATCCCCAAGATATCTCATTATGTATATGCAAATATTTCAAAATTTAAAAAAAAATCTGAAATCCAAAACATCTCTGGTCCCAAGCATTTTGGATAAGGCATACTCAACCTCTACCTGCCTGTAGAGCTGACATGAGGATTAAATAAAGTAACTTATGTATAGTGTCTAGCAAAGTGTCAGGCACATAGTTGGCATTCTGAATGTTAGTCTCTTTGTACTGTCATTGGTGAATAATTTTAGTATATCCTCATCTGATAAAGTTAGGCATAGTTGGCTTTCAGATCAAAACACAGTTGTCAAAAAAGAAAGACATTTTGTCATATCTATTTCTTTTCATTAAATAGTCTCAATTTATTGAATAATATCTACAAGAGTTTGCCATTGAATTTTTTAGAATCTTTAAAAGGTGCTGTGTCTTTGCTATTAGTTGCACATCAGCAGTAAACAAAGCACGATCACATTTTTAGCTTGTGAACAGGCTCATGTGACGCCACCTTTATTTCCAGTTGATGACCCTCATTCGTGTTCTCGTGACATTTAATAATTTTCTCACAAATACATATTTAGGCATTCCAGAAAAAAAGTGTTGAGAAAACCAAGGTTGTCACAGAAGTAGAAAGCTATTTCAGAAATTGTAGTAATGATTTGTTATCCCAGCTGTATCATCTACAGCCAAGGGATTTGGAATTTCTGATGTTTAATGTTGATTTTTCTCTTTGGAGTTAGTGTATATTTACCTTATTTTTTAAGGTGCATCTACTGACGTGTATATTATTAGCACTGTTAGTGTTTCATTAACACTAAGAAAAATGTTCTCGAGTCTCTTTAATATAATCATTGTAAATAGACCTTTTGTTTGTTTTTCTGTTCATTCAATCTGCTACCCAGGAACTACAGGTAAGATGATGCTATTTTTAATTCAGATATGCTAGTAGATGTTTTGCATCTTTGCAGATTTATAACAACATAACTGCTTTTTTCCTCCCTTCCAGAATATATATGCTTATTTGCGTGCATATTTCCATTTAGGTGTGTGATATAAAAGGTATTTTTCTTGGCTGCTTTAGTATGGAAATGTTTTCTAAAATGTAAATACATTTTTAAAACCTTCATATGCCTAGTTCTGAAAGTTGCATGATTATATCTCTTGAGAGAAATGGAGCTTTCAAATCTGATCTATGGAAATCCTATCATTTCTCATTAAGTGGTTGCACAACTGGATGGGTTTTATCGTTAGATTCTTGTATTAAAACTGAAATCGCTGGGTGCGATGGCTCACACCTATAATCCCAACATTTTTGGAGCTCAAGGTGGGCAGATCACTTGAGGCCAAGAGTTCAAGACCAGCTAGCCCACATGGCAAAACCCTGTCTCTACTAAAAATACAAAAATTAGCCATGCCTGGTGGTGCAATTCTGTAATCCCAGCTACTCAGGAGGCTGAGGCAGGAGAATCCCTTGAACCCAAGAGGCAGACGTGGCAGTGAGCCAAGATCGCACCACTGCCCTCCAACCAGGGCAACAGAGCAAGACTCAGTCTCAAAAAAAAAGAGTGAAATGAACAATGTGCATCTAACTATATACCATATATACTTTCAGTTGAATCCTTTTTTTTCCCCAGGAATTAAAGGATATCTCTATCTCTGTGTAGTGACTAGATAACTCTTCATCCAAACCCAGACCCTTTTGAAAGTAAAAGGGCATACCAGTAATATTTATGCCCAAACAACAGGCATTAAAACTGGATCATCCTGGACAAATTGACCTATGATCAGTCTCTATCTACATATATCAGACTCACTTTAAGTAGAACATTTGGGGGAACATATTTTGACCACAGTGCACCCAAGTTTCTTCAACAATCCTTGTTTGACAAAGTTGTAATATGAAAAAATGTTTCAAAAAATATTATTTCTTAACATTTCTAGACTGTTTAATCATTAATACTTTCCCATCTCAGTATAAATACTGAGTGGTTTTGAAGTTTGATAACTGACATATACAAAGTATTCATCTGGACTAGCCATCCTCTGCATTTTCTCACATATAGAAAATTGTTTTGACTTTTCACTTTGTATGTAACATAAAATACAAATCTGACATTTGGGGGAGAGGAAGGATGGAGGGTGGCTGTCCCACTGGGGCCATGCTGAGAAAGCCTGGTTGACTTTTAATTACTGTGGACTTTAACAGGCCAGACTACAACACTGTTCCATCTCAACCTCTCAGCCACCACTAGGGAAACCGTTTCAACACTCTTGCCTCTAATGGAGATATTGCATCCGCCAGCAAGACAGCCAGACCTTATTCCTACAAGAACAGCTTTCCCTGCCTCCCCATTTTCACACCTGATTGGTTCAGGTCTTCACCAGAGCTACCACCAAACCAGCAGTAGCAGCAACCTGTGCCTGGTGTAGCGTTCTCCCACATGGATGTCTGTATTCCTCTGCAAGCTCATGGTTCTGTCTCAGGTGCAGCGTGGGAGACCTCCAGAATCGCTACCTAAGATAGTTCATCTAACCGTTTCAGTCATTTGGTACAAGAGAGTCAGTTTTGTGAATTGTGTTTATTTTTTCCTATAATTTTCACATTCTTCTCTTTTTACTCTGTATAGTTAGTATTCTGATTTTTCTTTATTTTTTTCCTTTCTTTACACATTGAATTTTCCTTTTCTCCTTGGAACTTTTGCCTCTTTCATATGTTTTTTATTTTCTCACTGCAGTGGCTATTTTTAAAATCCCAGTGCAATAGTTAGCCATTTTCCACCAGAAAAAAAGAAAAAATATGTGGTGGTAATTTATCACACCAGATACTGGATATTAGAAACAATATTCTGAGTCTCTACTCTCTTTATAATCATACAGCCCTAGAGCAATCGTAAATACCATATGTGAAGATGAATAATGATAATTTGTATATCTTATCCAGATTGTGCTAAGGATTTATACCTGTTGCCTTCTACCATGAAGAGCCCAAGCAGACTTTGGAAAAGCTGTGCCTCTGTTATATCTGTGAGAATGGCAAGCTTGTTTTCACTAGGAGACAGACACAACGGACCCTTAAAACAGGAAAATTAATAAATGATAATGCTCATAAGTTTAACAGTAATTTGCATCTCTCATATTATGCTGTTCACTGAGCTCTCATTAGAAAAAATTGTTTTATTTTATTTCAATTAACCATCAGGCAGTGTTTCAAATTACCAGTAAATGAAAAGATTCTGTACTAGATTTTGTCAGATCATTTGTTTACGTTAAACTTTGCTTATCAGTCAGCTGAGTAATATTTCTCTTCCTTTATTCCTAACAGAGAAAAATAAAACCCAAATCCATTTCTAGATTTAAAAAAGTCAAATACACTTATTTAATAACTGATGGTTTGTAGAAAAAGTCTGAATGCAACTAAAAGCTTTCTTTAACACTTAAATGGTCACTTAAGCTAGTTCTCAGTAATTCAAAACATACAAATCAACAATACTATTTGGGTCTGGGTGCGGTGGTTCACACCTGTAATCCCAGCACTTTGGGAGGCCAAGTTGGATCACTTGAGATCAGGAGTTCGAGACCAGCCTGGTAACATGGCAAAACCCCATCTCTACTACAAATACAAAAAATTAGGCAGGCATGGAACCCAGGAGGTGGAGGTTGCAGCGAGCTGAGATCATGGCACTGCACCACTCCAGCCTGGGTAACAGAGCAAAACTCTGTCTTAAAATAAAAAAAAAATAATAATATTTGGTACTGAGTCCAGGAAATTAATGATTTTCTGCACTGGGACAGTTATTTAAAGATGAGCCTAAAGCAAACGTTAAGGTGTGGCTGCTCTGGCCTCTGCATAGTGCATGCTCCATCGGGCTTGGCCCAGCTGCTCTCATAGTCTTTAACTCCGCATTGTACCTGTGAAAACCGCTGTGGCACAGACAGGCTGGAATGTTTATCTAATGCTCTTCCACTAAATACCCAAAAGATTCTGGAATGTGCTACAAGCATAGCTCCTACTTTTTTCTCCTTCTGAAAAGTATACTAAACAGGGGCCGACCTCAGGGCGGTGGGGGTGGCACCTATTTGAAGTTTTCATACTAACAATCTCTTTCTTTCAGATTTTTGAAAGCACAGATCATTGGTAGGGTTTACCAAAATCAATGTTTAACAAAATGTAATAATTACCCACCATGCCAAAGAAAAGTATGTGACCACTTCTACCTGTGACTTAACCTGCATTTACATGAAAATAGTGTGATTTTACTAGTTTTCACATTGGGTAAACAAAAGTTTTGATACCAAAGTAGATGAGGGCCTAAGAGTTGATCATGACAATATTTGTTCCTAAGCTATGACTAATTGAATGTGTGAACCTGTGAGTGCAAGAGGATTTGGCATAAAAACCGGCTGATGATGTGATTTCAGGGTGAGAGTATGGACAATTTCAACTGGGGAGTGCGCAGACGTTCTCTGGACAGCCTGGACAAGTGTGATATGCAGATTCTGGAGGAGCGCCAGCTGTCAGGAAGCACTCCCAGCCTGAATAAAATGAACCGTGAGGACTCCGATGAGTCATCTGAGGAGGAGGACCTCACAGCCAGCCAGATCCTGGAGCACTCAGACCTAGTAAGTAGCACCTCTCCCACTCTAGGAATTGGGAGGCTTATTTGTTGTAATTAATGCAGGAGTATAGTTTCCAGTTGCAGCTAAAGAAACTTTCCACAGCTGCTGAACTAAAATCAGAACCGTCAGGTGGTGTCTAATGGGTTCTAGCTGGCAGTCTTCTCTGTAGGTTGCAAATGGAAACAAAGACTAGGGTCCATGTGATTCACCCTGAAAGCCACCGGATCTGTTAAGGCCTAGATTTTTCCCAAATACCTTTTATGATTCTGAAATCTTTTTTAAAAATTCCCCAGATCTCTAAAGTTTGGAGATAGGACAGACATTTTGATGTGATTATCTGAAAATACCTGGATTACTAGCTGCTATGTTTAAGGTCCAATAATGGTGAAATGTGGAAGTTAAAGAGTTAAGATACTAACCAACAACTAGAGAATAGTTGGAGCTTTTAAAGAATGGGAACTTTATACTATGTTTAATTTCCTTTGCTTTTTAAATAGATCATGACTCTCTCCCCCTCTGAAGAGACAAATCCCATGGAGCTGCTCACCACAGCCTGTGACTTGGCCCCTGCAGACCCTCATTCCTTTAACACCAGAATGTCCAGCTTTGATGCTTCCTTGCCTGATATGAATAATCTGCAGATTTCTGAGGGTTCAAAGGTGAAGAGATTTTAGCAATGATGATTTGTAGTATCCTTTAAAAAAAAAAGGCACTTCCAATTATCTGAGAATTCTTAAGGGGTCTCAAGTAGAGAGACTATCATTTTATTTCTCTGTTCTTTAAAATAATAGAAGTTTGTGCACCTGAGCCTATGTTTTGAAGTTGTTTTACCCCCCACACACTTGAGCAGCCATCTTCTTCTTGGCTGAAAGACTTGATTTGAGGTCTTTTTAAAATGAGACATTTTGCATAAACACTGCTGGTGGATGGCAAAATCAGTGGTGTATGCCTGAGATTGCTGTGACTGGGAAACTGCTGATCTTCGTCATGACTTTTATAAAACAATATGCTAAGGGAGCTGTGGGTGTATGCACGTATTTGGGGAAATTTTTTCCTATGTAGGAAACAGTTATACAATTTGTACATTGATTCAGTGCTTGCCTTTTGGCATACTATCAGAATTTTTAATGTCAATCACAGTCTTATGCCAGATTCGCACAAAACTCTTCTCAACAGACTCTGTGAGGAGAAAATAATAATGGATGTAATTTTCTTAATTTAAAAAAAAAAAATCTAACAGCATGTATTTCATTTAAAGTTTATTTTATTAAAATGTCCTGAAAACCATCCACTTGCATGCTATGCCCACGTCTATCAGTATAGAATTGTGTTTCCTTATAGTAGAAATACCAAAATAATCTATTGCTATTAGGATAGAGTTGAGCACTCTTTATCCTGGGTTTGGTTATTGTTGTGCAAGTTCAAAAGAAAAAATAAAACTGAAAAAAATGTTATAAAAGTATATTCCTTCTGACACTTCTAATGGAAAAATATAATATTGGCTATTCTATATTCTCTGATAGTGTAGTAAAAATAGATCAGAAATCTAGGAAAATCAATGTGCTTTGAACCAAGGCCAATCACCGAATTACAAATTCCTAAAAATATTGAAGCTTAAAATAGTCATTATTTCTAAGATTGCCTCATTGCAAAGCTACTACAATCAGGATTCTTGGAATTAGCAGAGTTCTTTTTTAGCCAAATATTAAAAAAGCCGAGAAAGAAAAGTTGTGTAAGTTAAAATCCTAAGATTATGAAATTAAATTTCATAGAAAAAACATCACAAAAGATATGTGAAGTTATTAGCATTTGATATTTCTCATTGTTAATATGGTAGTTTACTCATTTTTCTATTTTAAATGCTGAAAACATACAGATTTCTCACAGAAAGTACTCATAAAAAGGGGTAGCCGGGCACGGTGGCTCATGCCTGTAATCCCAGCACTTTGGGAGGCCAACGTAGGTGGATCATGAGGTCAGGAGTTCAAGCCAGGATGGTAAAACCCCATCTCTACTAAAATACAAACAAATTAGCTGGGCATGGTGGCAGGTGCCTGTAATCCCAGCTACTGGGGAGGCTGAGGCAGAGAATTGCTTGAACCTGGGAGGCGGAGGTTGCAGTGAGCAGACAGCACACCACTGTACTTCAGCCTGGGCAACAGAGGGAGACTGTCTCAAAAAAAAAAAAAAGTACTACCTAAGTAATAGATCTGTCCTACCAAGAAAATGTCAAGTCCCATTTCTGAAGAGCTATCCCTTCAGAATGCAGTTTCTCATATAAGCTGCATTTCTACAATGTTTGCTATATCTACGATATTAGAGAAAATAAAATGTATTTTAATAAGAACTCATCCCTTCTCTAATGGATTAAGTATATGTATGCTAATAACCTAGACCAGGCACCAATGGCCAGCCCTGTTGGCAGCACTGTAGTTTTAAAAAGCAGAAAATAAAATGTATTTTAATAAGAACTCATCCCTTCTCTAATGGATTAAGTATATGTATACTAATAACCTAGACCAGGCACCAGCAGCCAGCCCTGTTGGCAGCACTGTAGTTTTAAAAAGCAGAAAATAAAATGTATTTTAATAAGAACTCATCCCTTCTCTAATGGATTAAGTATACGTACACTAATAACCTAGACCAGGCTCCAGCAGCCAGCCCTGTGGGCAGCACTGTAGTTTTAAAAAGCAGAAAAAAGCAGATATGGATGAACATCTCAAACTCAGTTTTTACCAGCAATTCCTCCACAGACATGAGATATCTTATTTCCTTAATATATTTTTACCATTCCTGGTAATTTTCCCAATAATTCTAGAGTCAAAGTATAATATGTATATTATATATATATTTACACACTGAATGAGTGGACAGATGTATCTCGTGATAAGGCTCTAATTCATAGACACTTCTATTTTGCCTTGCTTTTGTTTTTGTTTTAAGAAAATGACTCACTGTAACATGTGCATATTTCTTCCTCTCCCTTCTGATCTGTAATCCAGTTGCCTTCCTTCCTCTCCTGAAGAACAATCAGTCCTCCTTTTCCCCCCTGGCCCAGGCCCAAACCTAGGCTCTTTTTCCATTTTACTTGCATGTCTCTTTCCTGCCTCTCACTGATCCTGGTTCTGCCTGCCCTAGAGCCCTTTCATTGTCCTGCTCATTCCACATTTTGTAGTCAGGTAAGAGCAGATACTCATATCTGTTATTTTCAAGGGGTACTCTTGAAGGTAAAGCATACATGCAAATGGATCTTAGAGGATCCCCTATGTGGAAAGGCCGAGCAACCCAACAGGCTCAGGGAAGGACTCTAGATCACTTGTGCACACCACAGGTATCCTGGGCATCTACTGTGCCAGGCCCTGATGATTCCTCATTCCATTGGGAAAGGGGTTCTATATTAGAGAATTAACTCTGGATAGGCTGGGGCTTGGACATGGAAGGAGTTCTGAATCCAAAGGCAGTGTTTCTTGTCTTAGCTCCAACTCTGACTGTGGACCTGATATTAGACAAGTCCCTTTCCTACATGGAGCACTGTTTCTTCATCTGCAAAATGTGGAGGTTGCATTGGAGGTCTTGAAGGTCTTTTCCAAGTTTACCGTTCATACCCTATAAGCATGGGCCAGGTATGAAAATCTGTTGAGAGCCCCTGTGGGGACTATTATGGAAGAGATTGAAAAGAAGATAAAGAATGAACAGTACTTCAGAGAATTCCTGAGTCCAGCCTAGAAATGGACTATACTGTAGCTAGAAAACAAATGCCCCCATTTCTATCACCATCAGCATTTCATTGTCTCTTATTTGCTCTGTAGTTGAACAGGTTGTCCTGTATGTATTCTTACACATTGGGGGATTCTTCTGTCTTTTTATTCTTCCAGGCTGAAGCTGTTCGTGAGGAGGAGGACACCACCGTGCATGAGGATGATCTTTCCAGTTCCATCAATGAACTCCCAGCAGCTTTTGAATGCAGTGACAGCTTTAGCCTGGACATGACTGAGGGGGGAAGAAAAAGGCAATCGGGCACTGGACCAGTTTACCCTGGCGAGGTAATGGAGCCCTTGGCGTATGTGAGTGGTGTGAATGTTCATGGTACATTGTATTGCATTCATACTCTAGTTAAATGTCACACTTGCACTGCTGGGACATCCTAATGAAGGAGTCCAAAGTGACATGTGTCATGTTGGGCTCTCGGCTGAGTTAGAGTCATCCAACCCCACTGTAGGGCCTCATGTGGAACAAAGGACACTTACATATGAATTCATAAGGCCAGAAAGCAATGTAAAACACCAAGGAAGAGCCTGGGAAACATGGTCCAGACCTTTTAAGCTTTGAAGATAAGCAACACTTGGCAAGCCTTGGAAATAAGCTCTTTCCATTTGGAGTTAAAACACTGGAACAAGAGGCTCTTTATACAGTAAATACCTACTCTTTAAGCGGGCGTCTTTTGGCCTGGTGGCTGATATTTCTTGGACTAGTGAGATATACAAACAGAAAAAAAAATGTGAAGAGAAATAGATAAAAATACCAGAGGTTAGACTAATCCAGCATCTAGAATAAATCACAAATAATAATGCTACAGGTCTACTTCAGGAAAAGAAAGTCAAGATCCTAAAATTACCACTGTGAAAGTTGAAAATAAGAACTAAGTAAAAGCTTCTGATAGGCTAGACAAAGGCCTTCTGTTACAGTGAGCGGTATCTGTCCATCAAAGGAAAAGGTTAAGGTAATACCTAGAGAAGAATTTGACTTTTCATATTGTATTCGTTATCTCTTCTTTCTTCCTGCCTCTCTGTCTCTCTTTCTCTGCATATCTCTGGTTTCCTTGTCTCCTCCACCTTTGTCTTGCAGGCATTTGTGCATATGCATTTATTAATATTCTCTCTCCAGAAAGGAAAAATTAGAAGATTCAAAATTTTTATAATTTTTCAAAGTGAAAAATGAAGAATGAAACTGCCAAAGCATAGGAACTGTGGTTTACTTTGGGGCATGGCCTCTATGAAAGTGAGAGGCCCTTGCTGAAGGCTAAAAAAGGCACCAAGTCTATAGAAAGGGAATCAGAAATGGAAGAATCACAGAAATTCTAGAGGTGCAAATTCTATTTCCTTGAATCATGAAAGAATCTCAGTGACCTCTAGCCAGGCGCAGTGGCTCACACCTGTAATCCTACCATTTTGGGGGGGCCGAGCTGGGTGGATTACTTGAGGCCAGGAGTTCAAGACCAGCCTGGCCAACATGATGAAATACCATCTCTACTAAAAATACAAAAATTAGCTGGGCATGGTAGCACACGCCTGTTATCCCAGCTACTCTGGTGACTGAGGCACAAAAATTGCTTGAACCCGGGAGGCGGAGGTTGCAGTGAGCTGAGATCACGCCACTGCACTCCAGCCTGGGCAGCAGAACGAGACTCAAAACAAACCAAAAAAAATTGCAGTGACCTCTGAATGAAAGCCAAGTCCCCAAAGCAACTTCAAAAGGAAGAGTGGGTAGAAGAGTTACCTCATTTTGCTGACTCTCAGGGTCAGAAGATATAAAACCCAGTACAGGATGATAAGGATATCACTTCTTGACATAGTTGTTTTCATTTTTTCCAGCTTTGGAGAAGGTGA
Source organism: Ateles fusciceps (assembly GCA_036589455.1). Classification (NCBI taxonomy): domain Eukaryota; kingdom Metazoa; phylum Chordata; class Mammalia; order Primates; family Atelidae; genus Ateles; species Ateles fusciceps. The sequence goes on from JAZHEH010001076.1 coordinate 1,814,977, forward strand.
CAGGGGAGTCTCTCCCCCCTCCCTCACCCTTCTTCTCAGCCATCCTTGCCGCCTTTCAGCCCGCAGCCTGTGACGATGCCGAGGAGGCCTGGCGCAGCCACATCAACCAGCTTATGTGCGACTCGGATGGCTCCTGTGCTGTGTATACATTTCATGTGTTCTCCTCTTTGTTTAAGGTATGCGTGCTCACTGAAAGTGCAGAGGACTTCATTTCTTAGGGGAGCCAGGTAGCTTCGACTTTAAGGAGAGGTTGCTCTTTTGTTCTGGGATTATACTACTGTATTTTCTCCCCACATACCCCTAAATTTCCTCTTTATCCAATGCTGGGGATGATGAAGACTGAAGCTACGAAGATGAGGTTATAGGGGAATATTTGTTGATGTGGAAACGTGGTTACCATATTGTGGTTTAAAATTTCTTCTGTTCACCCTTAATCTCGTCATCCTTCTCAACGTGATATTGATGATTTAGGCTGCCATGATGTACCTTTCACTCCTGCCTTTCTGGCTGTTACTGACATCACCAGTCCTCAGCAGCCATGACACAGGACCATTAAGGGGAATCTTCTGCCAAGCCTATCCTCCATCTCACCCCCCTTTACCTCTCTTTTGTTTTCATTATTTTATCTTTCCTTTCCTTGTCTTTTCTCATTTTCTCACTCCGTAAATTCCTTAAAATGCCAGCCATAGCTGTGAGCACTTGCTTACTCCCTTTAGTTGCTTTTGAACAAGTGAAGGCATTCTTGCTGTTTGTAGCAGGTTCCTGTGCACTGCAGATTTCGTTTTATGAAATGGGAAAATGCTTCCTACTTGGTAGATCTCAAGTATCAGGCCAATCTAATAACTGCCTCTCTGGTGTGAACCATGGCCCCACCGTCCACAGTGTCTTTGTGCAAACTGTAGTCAATGTCCTTGCCTCCAGAGGGGTGCAGTACCACACTTGGCCAGCAGGGTGCAGGTGAAATTTCAACCCCACTTCCGATCCCTCAGCAGACACCTAGCATCTTGCACACACAACTCTCTGTGGCAGTCTTATGTGTGGACACCTTAAATCTTGCTTGTTACCTCATAGCACACTTACAATGACTGCTTCCTATTAACTCCTCTGCATCTTTCTGTAAACCTTTATCCTCCAAATTTCATCAAATAATTGGCAGGTGCAGGAGGCAGCAAAGAGAGAAACATGCCTTGCTGTGAAGAAACACCAGAGCTCTTTGAAGGTCATCACAGTTAACTAGACCTCTGTCTGAGCTTGAGACAGATATTGACTTTGAAAATGGCAATGCTGAGGATAATGAAGACTGGAAGCTATGAAGATGAGGTTGTAGGGGAAGATTTGTTGATGTGGAAACATGGTTACCAATATTACAGTTTTAAGAAAAAGCTGGTTTAAAAAAAAAACCTAGAGTAGTATTCCTTTTTTTAAAATGCCTTATTTCATTATTTAAAATGCCTTATTTCATTATTTAAAAATAATGAAAATTATACACCAGAATATTACTGTGTCTTCTCAGGGTAATGAGCTTTGGGGTGTTTTTTATTTCCTTCTTTTTACTTTTTTTCAATTTCCTTTTTTTTTTTTTTTTTTTTTTTTTTTTTTTTTGAGACAGAGTCTTGCTCTGTCACCCATGCTGGAGTACAATAGTGTGACCTCGGCTCACTGCGACTTCCTCCTCCCAGGTACAAGCGATTCTCCTGCCTCAGCCTCCCGAGTAGCTGGGATTACAGGCATGAGCCACTGTGCCCAGCCAATTCCCTATTTTTCTATAATAAAAATGCTTTTATTTCAGCATTTTCCTTAAGCATATTTTTAATAACTCATTAAACAGAACTGCCACAGATAATACAAGGGAAAAAATGGAAAGGAACTATCTAGTTCCAACTTTGCATAGTCTTGAATTTTGGATGAATGACTAGACAGAACAGTTAGAATCTAGTTAAACTTGTGTAGATGTTGAGTTCTGTTGAGTATATCATGGGAGAGGGACAAAAATTTAGTTGGACTGAGGGAAAGGACCCTCTAATCACCTTCAGGAAGAGCCATGGCCAAAGGGAAAGGCAGGAAAATAAGGAATTATATAACAAAAGTGCAAAACTAAAATTATGTCCCTCTTAAGTAGGTTGAGAAGTCTTGGGGACTAGGAGACCCCATAGGTAAAACTGCCTTAAGATATCATTTCAGCATTTCAGTCCAGCGTCCCTTGACTAAGTTCTGCCCTGAGGTAAATGGCATTGCACAGGTTGCTGTGCATTGTAATTTCTTTTTATGGTATGGGAAGGTGCCTCCTACTTAGTAACCCTTAAGAATCAGACCAGTCTGGCCGGGTGCGGTGGCTCATGCCTGTAATTCCAGCACTTTGGGAGGCCGAGACGGATGGATCAGAAGGTCAGGAGATTGAGACCATCCTGTCCAACATGGCAAAACCCCATCTCTACTAAAATACAAAAAAGTAGCTGAGCATGGTGGCACGTGCCTGTAATCCCAGCTACTTGGGAAGCTGAGGCAGGAGAATGGCTTGAATCCGGGAGGCGGAGATTGCAGTGAGCCAAGATTGTGCCACTGCACTCCAGCCTGGCAACACAGCGAGACTCCGTCTCAAAAAAAAAAAAAAAAAATCAAGTCAATCTAACAACTGCCTCTCTAAGATTACTTATTATTCTGTTATTCTAGTGAGCAGAGGGTTAGGCAAAACTGAAATAATGTACCTTAAATAATTTCAAATTCAGGACGGCATATTTTTAGTTAACATAAAACTGAACTCTGTTTTTGAGCCCCGGGGGCCCTTCTTACAATCCATTTTTTGGAGAATTATATACCAATATTGCAGATAACTACTTGGACTGGCTCACTTGGTGTCTTACTTGTGGTACTCTTTCAACTTTTTCAATTTAAGTGAAAACCTACTAGAAACTTGAATGGGCAAATTAATGTCATGTCTGAGATTAACTTGGGGCTGGAGGAGATGTTAGGCTTAAGACAGAAAACAATTGGCTGCTAAAAGATAAGAATTCTAGAAATACTTTAAATATTAAGCCAGATTTAAATTTTAAAGCAAACTACCAGAAAGTTACTATTTGAGGTAAGTTTAATATTAAAGATTGAGAGGCAAAGCAACTTTCTGATGTGGTGTCTCAACTGAGACACCTATAACTATTAGTTATAGTTTTCTAAAAGCTTTTTTTTTTTTTTTTTTTTTTTGAGATGGAGTTTCACTCTTGTTGCTCAGGCTAAAGTACAATGGTGTGATCTCGGTTCACTGCAAACTCCGCCTCCCGGGTTCGATTCTCCTGCCTCAGTCTCTCACACAGCTGGGATTACAGGCATGCACCACCACACCCGGCTTATTTTGTATGTTTAGTAGAGACAGGGTTTCATCATATTTGCCAGGCTGGTCTCAAAACTCCTGACCTCAGGTGATCCACCCACTTCGGCCTCCCAAAGTGCTGGGATTACAGGTGTGAGCCACTGCATCCCATCCTCTAAAAGCTATTTTTAAAGAATGATTAATAATACATATTTAAGTTTGGCCGTTATGGTCATTTTTATTAGAGTTATTGGACAATTCATGCTTAATTAGACAGTCCTGAACAATACTTTCCCTCTGCCTGGAATGGTCATCTCCCCTTGTCCCTGCACTTTCAGTTACATGCACAGCCCTGATTGGGCATCACTTCAGTGAGTAAAGCCTTCTGTTACATCTTACTCCCTTCCCCTGACATCTCGGGATTTCGTACTTGCATCCGTTACACTTGTCACTCTGTATGATAATTACTTGTTTAGGTGTCTGTCTCCCATGAAGAGGGCAGGTAAACAGTGCCTTGCTCACCTTGATTTCTGACAGCTTCTAACATACACTAGGTGCTCAGTAGATGTAGGAAGAATACATGGAAACCTTAAACACATAGCTTCTGACTTCATGCCAGTAGACCAGCAGGTTCATTACCAAGACTGACAGGTCAGCCATGGCCCACAGCTGCAGTCACCACTCAGCCTGACTTCCTCTCCCATGTACCCAGGTATGCGGGTAGTATGAGGAAGGCAGAAGGGAGGCCCTGTCTCCACCCTCTACCTGCCTGGCACCTGGCAGCCTACCAGTTGAGATGCTGGTGAGGCATAAAGGGAAAAGAGTTGTATGGGATGGTGATTTCCAGGTGGAAAAGAGTACAGTGAAGTCAGACTAGCCTTTGACATTAAACCTACCTATATGTTCAAATTCCACTTCTGGCCACTTACTAGCCTGCTAGGCCTACAGATAGTCCTTAAGTTCTCCAAGCTTCATTGTCCTCCATCGTACAATGGAAGTGAAAACAGTGTCTATGAGTTTTATCTTTCAAAGACTACTTATGGGAGCTTACATGGAGAAACAGCTCAGGCCGTGCATCTAGCAGGCCATCAGCACAGGCTGGCTGCTCTTCCTCATGGTCATTGGCATGTCCTCTGTGGCCCTGGCCCCTCCACAGAGTCTGGATCCTCTGGTGAGAGCCCAGGAGTGACTGACTGCCCACCAGAGAGTTCTGCAGCCCTGCCTGTGTGTCGTGAGCCACCTCCTCTGGGGATTTTCTAGCCAATTCTGAGAAAATACTCAGATTGCAGGAGAGAGACCTAGAGAGAACAAAGCTAACTAACTCCCAAATGATAAAACTGTGGCTATAGGAGTGAGAGGCCTCAGACATCCCATCCAATGTCCTCACAGAAGATGACCCCTTCCCCTGAGAGGGGCTGATGTGCCATTTGTTGTCTGGTAACAGTTAATTCACTAGGATCTTTCACCACCCAGCAGCAAGGCAGTGGGTTCAGGTTCCATAGTGTCCACTGTCCAGAGAGCAGAGCAGTTGTGGAGGGAGGGAGAAGAAAGTACTAAAAATTAAAATGCAAATAAGCTGGGAGGTGGGGCCAGGCGTGGGCCCTGGGGGGGGCTCATTTGGATTTGAATTTCTTTTTCATCAGTGTATTAAATCAATCACCCTATGGAGCTTATCTGCAATAATAATATAATATTTTTTTAAAATGTGTACCTTCTGTTTTGCTTTTTAATATTACATTTAGCCTTAAGAACTTTCTCAACCCTGATCAGATGCTATATGAAAGGAATACTGGGAGCAAAATCGGCATTAATAAAATATGCTGGAAATGCAGTACATTTCACACCTGCATTCTGGCTGTTAGGAATCATTTGTCATTTCCTCACAATGTCTGTTTACTGTTTTTGAACATTTCCCTGTAATCATGAATACAATGTTTCTGTGTTTGGTTGGATTTTGTAAGAGGTAAGGAAGAGGTAATTGCAAAAATAATTTCGTTTTAAAAACAAGGAAATGTTTCTGTTGTTCCAGTATGGACATTTTTCCAAGTGTCTCAGTCATTGTATTTTCTGCTGTTATGTGAGAATATCATCATCATGTGTCACGTAAGGTCACCAATTTATATAATGTGTGATGGAATTCAGAAGAATAAAAACTGAATTTATATCCCCTAAACGTCACTGACTTTATATTGGCTCTGAAGTTCCCTGATAGATACAGTCTTCTCTGTATAAGAAAAAGTAAGCTAAGATCTTACCTTATCCTTAGGTAACAAGGAAAGAACTGCACACTGTTTGGGGACCTGAATCCTAATCCCAGCTCTGCCACTCAACTAGCTATGCAATGATAGACGTGGAATTTCAGGTTTCTTTCAGCTCTAACATTGTCAGTTTTGGGTCTTGTCTTTAATTGACACAAAACCAACTTAACACCACAGAGATATGAGTATGTTATACATTCTACCAAGATTCTCAGATACATTAAATAAAAAATAAATAACATGCAATATGGTTGGCATTTTTCTAATATAACTTATAAAGAACCAAAAACCTGCTATAGTTTGCGGGACATGCTAATTTCCCCTTAACAGGACAGGTAGTATTTTTTATGGATTAGGCTTGACAACCCAAAAAGTATTAACATCACTGGGGAAAGCCAATGCCTAGGACTGGAATTTTTTCCTTTTTTTTTTTTTTTTTTTTTTTTTTTTGTTACATAGTAGTTTGTTCTTTTGTTAAAGACATTGTATAAAGGCTAGGTGTGGTGGCTCATGCCTGTAATCCTAGCACTTTGAGAGGCTGAGGCAGGAGGATTGCTTGAGTCCAGGAGTTCGGGACCAGACTGGGCAACAGAGCAAGCCCCATCTCTACAAAAAACATTTTAAAAATCAGCTGGGTATGGTGGCACACACCTGTGGTCCCAGCTACTTGAGAGGCTGAGGTGGGCGGATTCCTTGAGCCCACGAGTTCTAGGCTACAGTGAGTCATGTTTGTGCCACTGCACTCCAGCCTGAGTGACAGAGCAAGACCCTGTCTCAAAAACAAAAAACATTGTTCGCTGGAAGTTCAGGGGGGTAAAAGTGTTCTTATTTTGGCACTGACACAGGCACAGTGAATCATATTCTTCTTAATTATGTTTTTTTTCCTTAGGTAGTATAGGAGGAGCAGTAAACTTTAGGAAGCAATCTAGATTATGGAAGGATTATGAACTTTGGAGTCAGACCCATCCTTACTAGTTGGATGCCCTTAAGCAAGTCATTTAACCTCTCTTAACCTCAGCTTGTTCATCTGGTGATGAGGATTAATGAGGTGATATATATATATATATAAGCGCTAGGACAGAATTAGGCTCAGTTGAGACACCTCACCAGACAGGCTGTCAGAGGAAGAGAGGTCCCATTCTGTATTTACTACTTTACTCTTCAGAGGCTCAAATGCACAATTCTCGTGCTCTGTCTCAAGGAGCTCTGATCCTGGGAAGCAGAAAAGAGTTACGCCTCTTGACCTTTTTCATCTTGTCCACATTGAAGTAATCTCTTTTCATCGATCTGACAAGCAAGGAAGACTTAGACTCTGATTGGCACTAATCAGAAGCAAAAAGAAAAGCAGTGTTGATCAAAAAGATTACACAGGCTTAGCATCCCAAATACAAAAATCCAAAATGTTCTAAAATCTGAAACTTTTTGAGTGCCAACGTGACACTGAAAGGAAATGCTCATTGGAGCAACTCAAGGGATTATGTATCTGCACATATTTCAAGTCCAAAAAAATCCAAAACTGGAAACCCTTCTGGTCCCAAGCATTTCAGAGAAGGATACTCACCCTGCACAAGCATCCACGCACTGGGAAATGGCATTTTAGGAAGAAACGCCGGCACTGATTCATTACTTAGTTGATTTAACATAAACATCAGTCTGTTCCCCTCCCCCATTACCCTAAGGATCCATTCTCACATGATATTTTTATAAAGATTTAAAAGTAGAGTTTTTTCCATTAATAATCCTGTATTATATTCTTGAAAATTGCTGAGAGATTTTAAGTATTTACACCACCGAAAAAATATGTGAGGCAATGCATGTTAATTAGCCCAATTTAGCCATTTCACAGTGTACACATATTTCAGAACATGTTGTAGACAGTGAAGATACATAATTTTTATGTCAAGTAAAAAAAATCAGTTAATATAATTGAAATGTAAAAAAAGCTGCCCCTCCCCCCCAAAATATTTTTATCACATATAAGTTGAACTTGACATTTACAAATGGTCACTATTTTGCCTTGCAGAATATTCAGAAAAGGTTCTGCTTCCTAACCTGTGATGCAGCCAGTTACCTTGGCGATAACCTCCGGGGAATTGGATCCAAATTTGTCAGCTCTTCCCAGATGCTCACCTCCTGCTCTGAATGCCCTACACTTTTTGTGGATGCAGAGACTGTGAGTATCCCAGCGCTGCTCTGACAGCAAAGGGCCTGCGCAACTTACAGTGCAGAACTTCAGGTAGCAGGTTTGCGCTGTGGTTTGTTTTAAAGATACCTTCAGTGCTGTGAGCAGCGCTGTATTGTGATATGACTCCCAAAGGCCTCCAGGTCTACAGTGTAATTACTGCACATGGCCAGTCCAGGCCAAGGCAGAGCCATTTCACAGAATTAGGAGAAAAATCCACTTCTGTGCTCCCTCTGCATCCGTGGCACCGCTCTCTGATGACTCTGACTTTCATAGCTGTGCATATATGGTCAGATAACCTCCTGGAGCTGACATAGCCAGTGCCCATAATGCCAGGTTGCCCAGTCAAATGAGTCTTCAGGGGCAACATGTCATCAGTTTCCCCCACCCCCCAAGTCTCTAACAGAGCTACTTTCCTCTGGATTTGCCCAGCTCAGACTGCAAAAGATGAGTTTAAAGGATAATCAAAACAGTCTCTGGCTGATGGCAAATCGTGGCTTTATGCATGTAACTCTTAGGGACTGACGAGCTCCTGGAGGGTGGGAGTTGTGTGATACCTTTCTTTCTATCGCTCATCATATGACAGAATCACCACATGCTCAGTAACTACTGAGGTTTAGAACAAGTGTGGATGTGCTTTGATATTAAAGTCTCTGAAGAGTCACTCCTACCTGACTGACTGGTGGCTGTCTTGTAGCAAAGAATACAATATGAAAAAGCATTCTGTCTTAAATGACTTAAGGTATAGATTAAGTACAAAATCAGTTTGAAAGTCTTTTTGGAGGTTTGTCCTCACACTGCTTGGAGTATTACTGGGTGATGACAGTAGAAGTCGTGTATAAAATGGAAACCATATCTTAATGTGGGCTTCTGTGGAATACTTGGTATGTCTTATCTGCCTATACTAATATGGGAAAGAATGGATATGTTCATAGGAGGCTTGCATTATCAAGCTAGGATGCCATTGCATTTGCAGCTGATAGTTGAGCAAAATTCCAAATTTCACAGCTTGTTAAAATGGATGACACGGTACCCCTTTAACATTACTTCCAAATATACTTTTTTCTATCTGTGTAACCACGCCTTTGTGTTGCTGTCTCTCTTGTTTTAATACCAACTATTTTCCTGTCTTTAGCTCCTTTCATGTGGACTTCTGGACAAGCTCAAGTTCAGTGTATTAGAACTGCAAGAATATTTGGATACCTACAACAACAGGAAAGAGGCCACACTCTCAGTAAGCTTTTGTGTTTCTATGCCTGTGCAGTCAGTTAAAATTGAATGAACCCAACCACTCTGAGTTCTTAGGAGGTGTTGTGATTAACCTAAGACACCCTCTTAGGGAGTAGAAGACAGACTTCACCTCTTCCCTTGTTAAGGATTACAATTCCAATTTAATGGTGGCAGAACTATATACGATATTAATTATATTAAAAATTGGTATCTCCAAAAGAGAAATTTTTCAGCATTCACTTTTAGCCCTGCCAAGAAATTGGGGAAAAAAAACAGGTATCTGCTTGATACATTACTTACCAGTGTTCTGACTTTCCTCAGAGATTTGAAATTGGTGATTACTTCCTTCCAGTGTTAGCCTCATCCAAAACTAGTTGTGGTGGATCTCCACTCTGTTCTCTTGGCCACTCTTGGAGGCTGTGTCTGCCAGTCCCCAGGGCTTCTCTTGGCCTCAGCTTTTGCTTTTTAATTTTTTCTTCCTTCATAGATCTAGATTGTAAAATGTTAGAGACAGAAGTTATCTAAAACCATCCATGCAAGCCCCCTGTTTTCTGACAGATCCACAGTTGGAGTCCCAGAGAACTCAGTGGTTCAATAATAGGAAAAATTGCATGTAGTGTGCATTGAGCACTTCCTATAGTATACCAGACACTATAGAAAAAGCATGGGTTTCGAAGTCAGATTGACTTGGTTTAAATCACATCTCAGTTATTTAAGGGTTAGGGACTTGGGATAAGTGGTTTGCCGTCTCTCATCTCAGATGCATCATCTATAAATCCTTGGTAATAATAACTGATTTGTAGGATTGTTATCAAGATATAACAATTATAATAGTCATGGCAGCTATCATTTCCTGAGTCCTTTTTATACATCCAACAACGTGCTAAGAGTTAAATCTTTTAAATTATATTATTTAATGCTCACAACTATCCCAAGAGTTGCTATTATTACCCTCATTAGCTAGCTAGGAACTGGAAGAGTGGGATTGAAACCCAGAGCTGTGGAATTCAAAGGCCCATGCTCTTAACTACAACATGATATTGCCTTGAAAACAGAAATAATATCTATAAACTGACCAGCACAATGCCACATAGATAGAAGATGTTCATTGTAAAGTTACTGATTTGGGGTTTATTGCTATGGCTGTTACTGATGTTATCTTGACCTGCCCAAGAGCAAGAGTTCTAACTTTCCACCGTAACAATTCTCTTTTCTTCTGTTTCTGTGGCCTTTTACCTGTCACTGTTTTCAGCTTCTCAGTCATCAGGCAGTAAAAGTAATCTTTCATTCTGGTGGGTGAACTAATCTAGCTTTTAATGTCAAGTGTGAACGTGGTTCTTCAATGTTCATTGTTTTCTGCTCAAAGGTTCCCTTTCACACCTGTGTTAGTTACTATCCCAGATGTTTGAGACTGGCAGGATTCTCAGTAGCTGAGCTGTTACCCTAATAGCCTTTCTTATAGTGAAGGAGATCTGCCCCATAGCAGATGCAGCCACGGCAGCATAACAGAAGTAAGTGGTCCAAGTCAAGTCATATTGACCAGAATCACCCAGCCTGTGAGGAAGTGTTGGTCCTGTCTTCTAACCTTAATCATCTGGAAGATTTCTAGCCATATGTATTCATTTATACATAAATTAAGAACAGTGTGGTGAAACCATTCCCTAGGGCAACATAGGATAATGTTGAAATTATATTTTTAGATGACCATCACTGAACCCATATAAACAGATACTTTTAATTTCCAACAGTTCATCTTTAACCCCCAAATACGACCCTTTTCAAAAAGTCATTACAGCACAATTTCATTTTACTATCATTAGAACCTTAATGAATTTTTTTCTAACAGAATTGATACTAAAAATGTTCTCAAAACATTGCTGAATTCACCTATGTCTGTCCCTCTCTTGCTCACAACAGTGGCTTGCAAATTGTAAGGCAACATTTGCGGGAGGATCAAGAGATGGAGTGATTACCTGTCAACCAGGAGACTCCGAAGAAAAGGTAATAAAAGCCTGTTAGAATGGGTCTCTTCTGTGCTCTAACTGTGTGTTAGTTTTGGTCTACCCAAGAAGCCTGCAGCTTGAGAAAGAAGAGGCAGAATGAGTCACCCCATACATTTACATGAAACCAAGAGAGTAAGACAGAATTACATTCAAGCATGACTGTGTGTTGATGGGATTTGTGAGGGGGGTGGTTTCTTCGTTTTGGGAAAGCAGAGGTATAAAAATAACCTTTTTTTGCTGGACACTGTCTAACTATACTAACAGTTGCCTAATAAATTTATTCTTAATTCAGAATATAAAGCCAAATTTCATTAATTCTTCACTGAGTCACTTAGTTTCTTCAATGAAGCAAGTTTCTCTCAACCTTTCAGCAGTCACTCTAAAACAGATTTTCTCATTTGGAATTCCTACATGCCTCAGACCAGTGTGCCGCACTGTAAAGGAAATTTAAGGACAGAGCAGGAATGAATGAAAATCATTCATTCTGCAGTTAGGTATTGAGTGCCTCCTGTATGGCCCCATGGAGGACACGATCATGAGCAACAGACATGGCCTTTCCCTTGTGGAGCTTCTGATCTTATCAATGAGACAGACATTAATGAAACAGTCATACAGCCATTAACTGCAACAAGGACCATTAAGAACAGGAGAGAACAGGAAGCTGAGAAGATCACAGAGCAAGGCCACCGGATCCGATGGGGAGGACAGTTCTGGGAAGGAGTCTCCATGGAAGTAGCATCTTGGCAGATATCTAAAATATGAGATGGAGAGGAGTGGGCCTGTAGTCTGCATAAAGGCCCTAAGACAGGGGTACCAGGCCTTTCCAAGAACCAAGGGGAGCCCTGTGGCTGACAGCACTGAAAGCCCCGTGGAGGAAAGTTTGAGAAGAGTCTGGACAAGTTGGCAGAAGCCAGCCCATGCAGGACTTGGGTATTTAATCTCAATAATAAGCAACTGAAAAGGGTTAACAGCAGGGACGATTAGATAAAGGCTCTCCCACTCTGTCTACTGTGGAAACAGCTCAAACTGGCAAGAGTAGTTAAGGGAACTTAGGAGGCTGCTGCCCCATCTAGGGAGAGACGGTGTTACCTTGGAAGTATGTCATTACTATTGGAAAAGTGTTTTACATGGCACACCCTCAAGAGGATCTGAAAACATCTTCCTGTGTTAGAAACAGTACTTTACTTACATAAAAAGAATCCAGTAAGGTCTGGTTTCTGGTCAGAGGTTTTGAGTAAAAATTTTCAACCAAACACCAGTGGTTCCACTTCAATTTGGTATTTGTTATTGAGTAAGTTTGCAGTCCTGAGAGTAACACTATCCAGCATTGATTGAGTCACTTGGTGAGCCCCTTGACAAGTTTTAATGAAGAGACCAGAGATTGAAAAAGCAAACTATAAAGCTGAGAAATAGCTAAAGAGGGCATTGAAGTAGAGGTTGCATTTCCACATTGCTGCCCTTCTTGAAGAGACACGTTTATATCTCACTTTATGGTTTACAGAGCACTTTCACACCCCTTAGTCATTTGATCTCTCTGGATGGGAAGCAGGGCAGTTGCATTTGCCCAGTCTATAGCTGAAGACACCACAGCTTGACTTATCCAAGGCTCCATGGCTGAGAAGTGACAGGCAGAGATGTAGCTTGGACATGAAGTCTATCTACACAGGCAGATAATAACTAGTTTGCTTATATTTTTTAACTGTTTAATGACTTATATTATGTCTCTCATAAGCAAAGCAGAGTGAATATGCAGTTCAAAAATCACAATAAATTCTAGCATTTTCCTCAATCCTTATACGTGGATCTGTGATGTGCTGTCTCCGATGATTTGTGACTTAGATTCTCACAGAGTAACTTGTACCGTTAGCATATCCCAGAAGTAATACATTTTTAAAAGATAAAATATTACCTGGTTTCAGATTTTATGGACACCCAGTAGCACTCATGGCTGTCATTCCAGCCCAGCCCTCCCTCTGCTGAATTCTGCTGTTAAAATAAATTCAGTCCAGAGAACAGTTACCAGGTTGGGATTTACAGTGAGCACAAACCTAATCAAGTTCATTGTACAGTTTGTATAGTCGTATATAAAAAACAACTTGTTATCTGAAAACTTGCCCTCCATCATCAAATTCTTTTATATGCTCTGTAACAGAACCTGAGACAGGAAAGTGCATTAATACATTGCAGATTTTTAAGAACAAGGGTTGAAACCAAATCTATTATTTATTTGTTTATTTGTTTATAGCTTTCTGGTTAACCCGAAGGATAACCAGAAATTCCGGTTAACTTATCCTATTTCCCAAACATTCCAACTTTAAAATATGTATTTCTGTCGTGCTTGTGATTTATTTCTATTACGTCGTTTGACTCGGTTTTAGTTGCTCCTTCTTCTTCTCCTGGTTCTTCTTTATCTTCCTTAAACAAGTATTTCTCTTATTTTTGCTTATTGTTTTTACTCATTTCCTCTTCAACTACCTCTTTCTTTCTTTGCTTCTAATTTGTAGTACTTATTCCTCTCCATCTCTTTTCATGTGTTTTTACTAAACCCAAGAACTCAAAAAATATAGTTCATGCATTTATTCATTTGCTTATATGTGACAACTCTGTTAGCATTACTATAAATGTTTTGAGAGTACAAAAGTAGAAAGAAGAAACTAATGTTTTCAAGTACTGTATACATGTAATCTCATTGGATCCTTTACCACAATTTTTTGAAATAAGGGTTTTTCCATTTTGCAGCTAAGAAAACTGAAGCTGAGAGGCAGAGTCTAAAGGCCATATTCTTTCCATTTGTCCATATTCTTTAGCTTAATTTTGGAGGCAGAACATACACATGGGGAAATGCTCGAGAGTAATTTCCAGCATATGTCTACGTGTCTAATATAGCTTTAGGAATCTGCATGAATAAGGAGGGAGGATGCATAAAACACCCAAGAGGGATGAGAGTCAGATTGATTAGGAAAGGAATGATGGAAGGGCAAATTCTGAGTCTGGTGTTTCCAACGTTTTTGCAAAAACCAACCAAGCTTTGGCCCCATTGTCAGTATTAGCTCAGTGTTTCAGAATATTTCCAAATGGCTCATGGACACACTGGTGACCAGAGAACTCAGGCAATGACCAGATGTCCTGAGGGAGATTCTGCCAGTCCTACATATGTAACAATTCTGGAGTCTGTGTGAAGGCAAATTATATGCCCCTTAACAAAAGAGTTTGGCAGTCCTAGTAAGTCAGGCAAGGCGGGGGAGATTTGTTTAAGTCGTCTGGATACATGGTTACAGTCTCTGTTTTAATTGGTTAGTAGACTCTGGAAGTAGTCTGGTCACTGGGTATGCAGCTCAAACCTCACACTTTCTAAGTCCACCCGCCTTGAGGCATGGTGCACAGTACACAAACCAGGCAGGCTCGGCTCCCATCACAGGTAACATTCAGGAAGGCCGGAAATGGGCTGTGAGAGCAAACTGAGGGAAAGAAGTCCTTACACACAAAAGGTGGGCCTTGAGGAGAAATCATGGTGCCATTCCACTTAAATATCAAGATCTTATATCTAGAGATGTGGAGATATAATTTTGCTGATTAGAGCTACCATTTGGCCTTCACCCCAAAATAAAACCCAACAAATGTCTGACCTCAGATCACTGCTTAGCTCACCTCCAAGTGATTCTCTCCAACACTCTCGTGTAATCAGGTTCTCTGTCTTCTGGAATGATTTGATGTTGCCAATCATTCCGTGCACACCCTTGCCTGAGGACAGGTAGAATGGGAATAAGTGAACTTATAACTTGCAGAATCTATGTCTGGATATAAATAGCAAAATGAATATACCAATAAGTATTACTCATATCTGTTCTATTTCAGAGAAGTGTGTACTTCATGAAAGGATTAGTGCTTACTTGACTAAAACTAGCAAAGTAGATTCTTTAATAAAGATATCAGTCTGTCAGAAATGTTGACAGTGTACAGACAGGCATTTGAAAGCTTCTCAACCTCCAAGCCCTCCCCAGTCTAGTCTGGTCTTTGCCAGTAGAAAATTTGTAGTCATTCTTAACAGGTGATTGAAGTGAGGATTGCTGTAGAATTGTTTGTGGAAGACAACATAGTTCTTTGCTGGGTGCTGAATATTTATTTTTCCAGTTTTTCTTCTATACTCAACATAAAGTTGCAGACATAAAAATAATGAAGAAAGTTTATGCACTGGTGGCTTGTGAACTATAACCAATTCACAGACCTGTTGTGTTAAGCTTGCACAATGTTAATTGACCTGCATTTAAAAATTAAATCTTTCACACATACAGCTGGGCGCGGTGGCTCACACCTGTAATCCCAGCACTTTGGGAGGCCGAGGCAGGTGGATCATGAGGTCATGAGTTCAAGACCAGCCTGGCCAACATGGTGAACTACCATCTCTACTAAAAATACAAAAATGTGGCAGGCACCTGTAATCCCAGCTACTCAGGAGGCTGAGGCAGGAGAATCACTTGAACCCAAGAATTGGAGGTTGTAGTGAGCCAACATTGTGCCACTCCAGCCTGGGCGACAGAGCAAGACTCCATCTCAAAAAAAAAAAAAAAAAACTTTCACACATACACACTCAAAACAGAATTCCTGGTGCCTCTAAATAAGATCTAGCAACACTGGGCCTGTCTTCCTCCCTGGCAACAATGAGCTGGCACTAAATATAGACTGCCCCATATGGACTCTCCACCATCCCTGCTGCCCAGTGAGTACCTAACGCTGAAGGCAGGAGCCAGGTGCCAGTCATCATGATGCTTGGCCTGTTGTTTTTCTTATAACAGAAAAACATTTCTCTGTACCTAAGCCCCCAAAATGAAGAATAAAGCTAGATAGAAAGGGCTTGAGTTTCCAAAAAGAAAACAAGAAAGAGTATTATTCTTTGCATATGCGAGAAGCATCTCTGCATATAATATGCAAGCACCCGTATGCTGAACTCACTGTGGGACATGCTGGAAGAATATTCTCAGCACACGTTCCAAACAACAAAATAAACCGTGTTTCTAAGAAAATTATCTGCCAATATTTGGGAAGTATATTTTGGGGAAGGCTCTTTTTAAAGACAGCCATTATTGGTAAGTGATTTGGGCTTCTTGGTGATAATAATACCAGTTCTCCTAGAATAAGGTGCAGCATACGCTAAATAGGACATAAGGTTGGGCACGGTGGCTCACACCTGTAATCCTAGCACTTTGGGAGGCCAAGGTGGGCAGATCATAGGTCAAGAGTTCAAGACCAGCCTGGCCAACGTGGTGAAACCCTGTCTCTACTAAAAATATCAAAATTGGCATGGTAGCATGTGCCTGTAATCCTAGCTACTTGGGAGGCTGAAGCAGGAGAATTACTTGAACCGCGACCTGGGAGGCAGGGGGTTGCAGTGAGCTGAGATCGTGCCATCACACTCCAGCCTAGCCTACAGAGCAAGACTCCATCTCAAAAAAAAGAAAACAAAAAAATAGGACATAAAACAAAGCATGTGATTTGCTTGTGTCACGAGATCGCTTCTCCTCATTTGCAGTCACTGCTTTAGTATTTTCTCAGCCTGCACATATCAAAAGGAGAAATAAATCTCTTCATGGCTTAAAATTAGAATTTCCAACTGAGGATTTTGGTTTCCATTGACCTCTCGATCTCTTGTGGAATTCATTCTGGAGTGGTTACTAGTTGATGGTTTAAGTGAACATAAATGCAGGTCAGGGAGCAAAGTCTGTAGACCCCTCGGCTCTGGGTTCTGCAGGCAGTGGCTTTAGTCTACCTATAGGTAATTAACACAGTCCATCATCCCAGTTCTGCACAGGTGGCCCCAGAAAAACTAGAAATGTTTTCACATCATGTAGTGTTGATTTTAGTTAATGCATTCATAATTCAACAGATAGTTCTGAGCACTACTTAAACGTTTGACTCTTTGAACTTAAGGACCATAATTTACATTTGGCCTTCCTACATTTTATCTTATCATATTCAAATCATCATTCTAACTGTTAGGGTCTTTTTAGATGCTAACTTTCTCAGTTATGTATTTTCTATCTACATAATGTATGAATGGGAAGCCTTCAACCTCTGTTCTTATACAAATTGAACAAGTTAAATGTTGAACAAGACAAGACTTTTCTCCAGTTAAGTTATAATCTATTAAACATCATCCTTCAGATAAGCCATATTCTTTCTCATGTTGGCTAAAGAAACGTCTGCTGAAGACAGCTTACAGATTTCTTGAAAAAAGTAAATACCTCAGGATGTATAATCTGTATCATAGGTGTATTTATCTTTCAAATCAAAGCTTTGAGAGATATGACCAAGGTCCAAAAAACTACTTAACAAAGATAATGCAATAGCCATCAATGTGCCAGACCCAAGCATTATTAGCAACAAGTGAGTACATATTATTCCCACCTGTTTAGGAGATTTCATCATTAGGCTAGGTTATTTAAATTTTATCTCATTAATTTAAATCCAGGACTTTCAGATATTAAATGTGATGAAAATAATAGCCACTATAGTACACTGTGGTTCATCTTTTTTTTTTTTTTTTTTTTAGAGAGGGGGTTTCTCCATGTTGGTCAGGCTGGTCTTGAACTCCCGACCTCAGGTGATCTGCCCACCTCAGCCTAGTTCATCTTTTATCATATCAAAAATTTCTTAGATTTTAAGTGACTGGTTATGTCATAAGCACAGAATCCACCTGAGAACAGAAGACAGAACCCACATATGGCTATGCTACTGCCGATCAGCAGGAGTTCAATTATTCTGGGGATTTTAAGAGCTACGCATTCCTCAGTTGTTCATGATAAGTTCTTAATATCTTGGCTTCTTGATCCTTTTTTTCCTCATTCTGAGAAAACATACCTCTAAATCCAATTTTGTAAATCAAGCCATATCAGGAGAGCAGGAAGGGGGCTTAAAGAAAAGCCTTGTGACTAAATAAAACAGGGACATTCCCACAACATGTTCAAAAGAACCTAAAGTCACCAAAACACAGATAAGTTTATAAGCACTTCTCAAGGGATTATTTTTAGAACATGGATACAGAAAAACATGAGCACGGGAGGGTGGGACAAGGGGAATTATAATATTTTCCATAAAATGGCCCCATAGAAAGGCATTTTTCACTCTCTTTTTGGAACTCCAAATGAAAACTAGGTCCAAGCCTGTGGCCTACGAAAAGATTCTGAGATAATAAATATCAAAGAAGCCCAAACTAGTCTACCTAAAAAGGAAAGTTTAGGAAGAATCCTGAGAACTGGTATTCATCACAGTTGGCTGTCTCCCAAGAAAAACACTATTTTGTGCCCTGAGAACTGAGTGGGAGGAATTCATGGACAACGAAATTCCTTAGCACCAAGCTGGAGTCGAAAAGTTTCCTCTGCCTTTACTGAACAGAAAAGAGTTTAAACTGATTTGATGATCTCCTTGGATCATCACCTTGTTTCAGAAAGCAATAAAAAGCCGTTTTCTTCACACAAGACCATGTAATTTACTCTCAGCACTTGCTTCATTCCACACTTCTGACAGGTAAATCCCACAGGAGCAAATGTTTACTTCCTAAACTGCATACTAAACATTTCAGTCATACTTGATGTTGCCCCAAAAGTCTTTGCACTGGAAATTCTCCATCTATATAGACTTAAGACTGGCCCTGTATGACTACCTTATATGACACTATATTTCAGAACAGAAAGTTTGGTTTTAGAAACCTCTAGACATAAAGTTTTCTTGAGAATAGTAAATAACTGAAGCTCTGTTGTCTCTACATCACAGGCTTAAAGGTGTTTATCTTCCAAACTTTGAAAGAAATGTATGGCCAGGGTCCACAAAACTACTTAGTAAACATAATATAATATGCATCAATGTGCCGACCCCCACATGATAAGTAAGGGAAGAATAGACCCTTGGAGGATAGGGTAGGGCTTGGTGGTGGTGGCAGTCCTTTAATTATATTTGTAGATACTAATAAGTAATAAGTTGATAGTTTCATCTGTTTTTAAGCACTGTACCTTATTTTCAAGTACAATACATTAAACTGATGATAACCCAAAGATTGTTTGAAAGAGCTTTAAAATAAGGGGTTTTATTGGATTAGAAACTGTTAGGTCCTTAAGTATTTTGAAAATTCTGAACTAGATATGTTGATGCATAATTAGGAATGGTTAGTTTGATTGCTTAAAAAAGTACATTCTGTCAAGTTTTGCTTATCTCTTTCCACATACCCCAACTTTCTATAAACCAATTCTATGATATGGTGACATAAAAGATGGTAGCTGCTATTGAACATGGCCCAGTTACAAATTTACATTATTTTAGACTAACCATTAGTTGTAGATTACTTTTAGAAATTGTCTATCGCAGAAAAAAAATATTATAAAAAGTAAAATGCAAGAAAATTACCTCTTATATCTCACACTTGTTTGAGGGTATACAACGTTTAGTCCTTTGAAATTAAAAAGTATAGCAGTCCTATACTTTTCCTATAAAATATTCTCAATGTGCAAGGCAATCCAACTAAAGGAAATACCATGTAGATTGTTCATTACATTCAATGTTAATTGGAGGGTCATAGTTTAGTAGCTATGAAACTGAACATATTAAAGACTCTGCCTTAATTAATACAAAGCAATAGTATAATTTGTTTGGTGCTATAATTCTTCAAAAGACTAAGCTGGCTCCCTCTCAGTTTTACTGTGTTCACATATTATGCACATTTATACACTAAAATCTTCAAGCAATAAAAGTTTGGACTTTTGGTCTCTAAAACTGACTGACAAAATCTAAACTGACTAATCAGAGAACCTAAAAACGTAAACATTATGTTTTTTCAATGATATGTTCCCCATTAGAGCTTGTTTTTAACTGGAATGCTATGCATGTTGAGTGGGTACAACATTTGCAAGCATTTATCAAGTTTGGGTGAGCATTGCTAATACCGCTGACGGTTCTGCTCTTGGAAAGGGCCGTGCTTTCTGTTGCATGCAGACACTGACCCTGTACTTTCTTTCCTTTCCTTTGTTTCCTGTGCCATGCTTGCTGTGTAGCAAATGGAATCTCTTGCAGTAAGTTAACTTTCTTTCATACTCTTTGTCCATTTAGGCATGGACCCGTAACAAACCTCATTTTTTACCGTTACTGTTATATCTCTTAGCATGTTTTCCCTTTCTCATTTTAATTTATTTTATTTGGTAGATTAAGACATGGCAGTTTATTAGTAGTGTTCTGGGCTGCTTTTGCCCCAAAGTAGAAACTTACATTGCTATGAATTCACATGCTATCAGCGAAATATTTTGTGTAATAACTATCATGGTTTGGCACTTAGGAAAGTCAGGGTTTTCATAGCCAGGTTTCACCCTAAATTGTGAAGGTAATGTTGTTTTTAAGCAATACTTTTTTATTTACTTGCAAATCTCTAGCAGTTATCTTTTAGACCAGATTTTTAAAGTTTAAAGACCATAAAATACAATGTTTTACTAAAACAACCAAACATCCAATTCGAGTTAGTCAGCGTAGCTGATTCTTTAATCTTAGGCTGGTTACCAGTGTTGAGAGATCAAATATATTTAGGCAGAATTGGTTTTCCCCTAAAGAGCAAGGAAGGACTGGGAAGAGAAAGGGAACCATTCAGCATAGTCTTAGCATAAATTTTAGTAACTTTAGGATCAAAAGTCTGTTAATAATATCAATAGAATATTCTTCCTAAAACCTAAATTCCTGTGATTTCTCTCCTTAAACTGACTTGGGAGAACAGGTTTAAGTCACCTCAGAAGCTCTCAATTCTGAGCTGCATTGTTAGTAGTCCTTGGTAAAAGAAAGGCCCTCTTTATCTTGCCTCATTTGAAAACTGAACAGTGAAGCATTTAGTTTAAACCACATATTTAACTCACTTTCACTCGTGACTGCTGACCATGAAATTCTACTGAGCGAAGGCTGCTCCTTTTCCTTTCACAGAATCCCATCCACTACCTGGGAGCAAACTCATTCTTAGAATAAAATAGGCAAAGTTTAGAGGGTACAGCTCAAAGACTAGTCTGATCACTGGCATTGGAGTTACTATTTTTCCCTCATGATATATATAAGCGGTGTAATGAACACATTACAGGGTACAGAGGTTCAAATGTACCCCTGAAACATTTTAAATTCCAAAGGTGTCTGTGTGGCTCAAGGGCCATTTTGTATGATTACTTTTTGATGTCCTTTCCACAGAAATTTTTGAATGTGTTCATAATTTCTCCTTTTTTCTAAGCATTTTTGGTCCCTTTTTATCTTTCTTTAATTCAACAAGTACTTACTGAGCACAGAGTAGACACATCATCAGTAAGCCTGATACAGGATTCTGGAGGGCCATGTGACTACAGACTCCAGGCCCAGGCGTCTACAGAATTTATAAGTTCAACACCTAGAACTGCTTGATGTTCTGCCTTTCAAATATACTCCTTAAAAGGAAAATTTAAAAAATAATAATTTATAGCTTAAAAAAGTGAACACAACCACTCAGCTATAATTGGTAGGTGTTTAATTGGTAAATTTAATAGAAATTTGGCTGTTCACTCAGTCCCTTTATAGGTGTTACTCTCTAATTAGTGACCCATTACACAGACTAAAATCAAAATTATACTGTGGATTTTTTACTGATATTTAATGACTGTATTTTGTTTTTCTGTTTTATTTGAAATAACAGCTGGTTATGTTTTCTTAAAAAAGTTTGTCTCCGTTGAGATTTCACGAGTTATATATAAAAGATCCTTAATAATAACTATTTCTTCCTATGCAATTTCTCTCTGTAGCAATTGGAACTGTGTCAGAGATTATATAAGTTACACTTCCAGCTGCTGTTGCTTTTTCAGTCCTACTGTAAGCTCATCGGCCAGGTGCACGAAGTTAGCTCCATGCCAGAGGTGAGTCCACACGCTTCCCAACCCCACATCCTGCCACGAAAATTACTTCTTTTGTTCTTCTCCACTCCACCCCATTTATAACTGCCCAAGTGATTTTATTCCCACATAATTATGTTGCTCAAGCGCAAGTCTGAAATAAATGCATCTGGTATGTATTTCTATTCTCATTTTTAAAAGTAGGGTCAGGGGTGGGTGTGGAAAAGTGAGGTGCCTCAAAATATAAGAACACATGTAGGAGAGAACCTTCCTGTAAGTTTTGTCCTAGGCGCCTTGCTTGCCTCTCCCTGATCCTGGCCCTGGGGCTGGGCATCCTTGTTTAAAATTTTTCCATGTGTGTGGGTTTTCTTCTTTACATTAGCTTTTCATACTTGCCCTTACCTTGAGGTAAGAGGGAAATATCTATATGTTATGTTTTGTTCTCTTCAGTTTCCCTGCCCTGCTTAGTACCAGCATGTTTTAATATTTTTAATATTTAAAATAAAATAATTTAAACATATTACTGTCGAGCCAAAATTTTCCTACAAATGAAGAAATACTACTGTACTGTAATCAGTGCAATAATGGTGGTGTGTACTGGGTACTATAGAAGCACAGAGGACCAATGCCTCATTTGCTTAGAGGCAAGAAAGGTTGAAACTGAAGAGACTGCTGGAGAAAACCACACCTGAGTGGACTCTCAGAGAGTGAGTTGGAGTGAGGGAGGAACATTCCACTAAGTACAAACAGCATGGCCATAAGCCTGATAGGAAGAAAGAGAAAGGAACTACAAGCAACTTAGTATTGCTAGAAGGTGCACCAAAAAGGAGCTATAAGATAAGGCAGAAGAGAGAGGGGTGAAGGCGAGATCATAAGACATGCTGCGCCTAGGAGTATTTCAGGTGGATCTCTGTGGCAGCTACGCAGAGGGTGGATCTGATGACAGCTAGACCAGAGACATGGAGACCAGAGATGAAGAGGCTGAAATAGTCCAAACAGAAGGAGAGAATTTGAACTGGGACAGAAGTGCTAGGTATGGAGAGGAGGAAGGAAATGTGAGACACAGGTCAAAAGATACGGAAACTGATGGGGGGATGAAGGAGACAGAAGAGTTGAGGAGAGGATGACACTCCGGTTCCATCTTATATGAACCAGGTGACCAGTGGCGCCAAAGCTGAGACAGGGATATAAAAAGAAGGACTGAGGCAATGCTGTGTCCACGACAGTCAAGCCTTCTGCCGGCTAGTCAATGGCTGAGGCTGCATACTGGACCAGGACCTGGCTTAAACGGTGACTGACCTCTTGCAGGTGGTTGGATGTGAGGTCAGGGGAGAGATCTGGACAAAAGGCACAGATTTGGTCATGAACAACTAGAAGTCGAGTAACCCATCCCAGTGATAGCAGAAAAGTGAGGATGAAGCCTGGGAAAACTCATCATCTAAGGGCAGAGGAGGAAGAGCCACAAGAGATGAATTACAACCATTTTACCATTTTTTTATTACTCAGTTTGAAAAAAGGAAAAAGGCTGTACAACTTTATACTTTAAAATGCTTATTTCAAGGGAGTAGCCCTTCACAACCAGTTTTCCTCTATATAAGTTGTCAGATAACAGGAATCAACTCTTCTGTCTTTTATTTGCCACATGGTCAAGATAATCTTTTTTTTTTTTTTTTGAGATGGAGTTTTGCTCTTGTTGCCCAGGCTGGGGTGCAATGGGGCAGTCTCAGCTCACTGCAACCTCCACCTCCTGCATTCAAGAGATTCTCCTGCCTCAGCCTCCCAAGTAGCTGGGATTAAAGGCATGGCACACCTGGCTAGTTTTGTATTTTTAGTAGAGATGGGGTTTCACCATGTTGGTCAGGCTGATCTCAAACTCCTGACCTCAGGTGATCCACCTACCTCAGCCCCACAATGTGCTGGGATTACACCTGTGAGCTACCCGGCCAGGATTCACCATTCTTGATGCCATTAAGAACATTCATGATGAATGAAAGGAAGTCAAAATATCAACATTGACAAGAGTTTGAAAGAAGGTGATCCCAATGGACAACTTTGAGAGGCTCAAGACTTCAGTAGGGGAAGTAACTGCAGATGTAAAAATAACAAGAGAACTAGAATTAGAAGTAGAACCTGAAGATGTGACTGAATTGCCGCAGTCTCATGATGAAACCTGAATGGATAAGGAATTGCTTCTTACAGATGAACAAATAAAGTTTTTTGTTGTTATTGTTTTTGAGACGGAGTCTCACTCTGTCACCCAGGCTGGAGTGCAGTGGCACAATCTCGGCTCGCTGTAACCTCTGCCTCCCAGGTTCAAGCGATTCTCCTGCCTCAGTTTTCCAGGCAGCTGGGATTACAGGCCTGTGCCACCATGCCCAGCTAATTTTTGTATTTTTAGTGGAGACAGGGTTTCACCATGTTGGCCAGGCTGGTCTCAAACTCCTGACCTCAGGTGATCCACCCGCGTCAGCCTCCCAAAGTGCTGGGATTGCAGGCATGAACCTCCACACCGGCCCAAATAAAGTTTCTTTATGTGAAATTTACTCCGGGTGAACATGCTGAGAACACTGTCAAAATGACAAAAGACTTACAATATTATATAAACTTAGTTTATAGAGCAGTAGCAGAGTTTAAGATGATTGACTGCAGTTTTGAAAGAAGTTCCGTGGTGTATAAAATGTTATCACATGCTACAGATAAATATTTCATGAAAGGAAGGGTCAATCAATAAAGCAAACTTCATTGCTGTCTTATTTTAAGAAATTGCCCCAATTACCCCAACCTTCAGCCACCACCAGTCTGATCAGTCAGCAGCTGTTAACATTAAGGCAAGACCCTCTACCAGCAAAAAGATTATTACTCACTGAAGGAACAGATAATTGTTAGCATTTTTTAGCACTAAACTGTTTTTCAATTAAGGTATGTACATTTTTTAGACTTAGTGTGCTTAGACTACAATATGGGTGTAAACATAATTTTCTATGTATGGGGAAATCAGAAAATTTGCATGACTCACTTTATTGCAGATGTCTAGAACTGAGTATTTCCAAGGTATACCTAGTGTGTGTATTTATATGGGTAAGTGCACACACAGTGTTTAAATACT
This sequence comes from Ateles fusciceps, assembly GCA_036589455.1. Lineage (NCBI taxonomy): Eukaryota > Metazoa > Chordata > Mammalia > Primates > Atelidae > Ateles > Ateles fusciceps. Next base: position 1,839,928 of record JAZHEH010001076.1, read on the forward strand.
ATACAAGTTTTAAATAATGTCTATATACACAATGTTTAAAATTTACCTAGGTTTAAAATAATTGAGAAATTTGCTTTCAAATTTAAAACCACATACAAAATTAAGATACTCTAATATCTTGTTTTAAAAGATTATTTCAGTAAATTTTAAACCTACTTCTATAGAAGGTGTATTTAACAGGCATGTGTGTGAAAAAAAATAGTCCTTCAGGGCTTGTTTTTTATAGTTTGTACCATGAGTGAGTTGCGAATGAAGAGGAAAAGTAAAGGTGTTCAATAAATAACTTTCCAAAATAAACAGGCATCAACTTGCATTACAAAGAGAAAAAAAACTTTAATTTTATGCCAGTTTTTTAAATGCTCTTGAGATCAAATTGCACAACAGCTGTCTTCTGTAGTATATTTTGAGTCACTTTGAAGTGACACAGGCTTTCCTATGCTTTACATTTTAATACTCTAGATCTTTTGGTTCCAGTAACTTTGAGGGGAAGTATCTTTTTTTTTTTTTTTTTGAGACGGAGTCTTGCTCTGTCGCCCAGGCTGGAGTGCAGTGGCGCGATCTCAGCTCACTGCAACCTCCACCTCCAGGTTCAAGTGATTCTCCTGCCTCAGTCTCCAGAGTAGCTGGGAGGGACTACAGGTGCATGCCACCACACCCGGTTAATTAATTTTTTGTGTTTTTAGTAAAGACAGGGTTTCACTGTGTTAGCCGGGATGGTCTTGATCTCCTAACCTCGTGATCTGCCCGACTTGGCCTCCCAAAGTGCTGGGATTTCAGGCGTGAGCCACCGCGCCTGGCCGAGGGAAAATATCTTTTACCTCTGTAGCATTAACACAAACGTTAGTTTAAGATTATTCTTCGTCCTCAAAATTGTGTCTTCAGTTTTTTCCCATGGCATGGAACCAACAGTGAGAAAAACTTACTGTTAGGACAGAGTCCATGGTCATGATTACATTTATTGAGCATTTATGTGCTGGACTGTACTAAACATTTGGTATACATTATTTCCACTTACTCTTTAAACCTTTAGGATGGCCATTATCTTCAGTCTCACACATGAGAAAACTGAGGTCCTGAAAAGTCAATTAACTTGTCCATATTCCTACAGTACCCTGCAGAGCTGGCATTTGAACCCAGATCTACTCACTCTTGAGCCTGATCTCTTGTACTCTTTCCCTCTGTATTTATGCCCTTTCTACCTAAATAGAAAACATTTTAAATGAAGTCTTAATCTTTTCTATAAGGAGAGCATCTCAGCGGTTGACACATATTCAATGCATACAACTCAACAATCCCCTACACATACCATGGAGTACAATGTCATCTGTCCTATTTGAATTTACCAAGGTATTATGCTTATGCTTAACCAGACCTATATGATCATTTTTTTTTTCCTTTTGGGATGTAAAATTCCTCCAGCACCTAAATACAGTTTTAAAAACATTTTTTTAACAGCTGCTGAATATGTCCAGAGAACTAAGTGACCTAAAGAAACACCTGAAGGAAGCCACCACCGCCATTGCAGCCGACCCTCTCTATTCAGAGGGCGCATGGTCCGAGCCGACCTTCACGTCCACCGAAGCGGCCATCCAGTCCATGCTGGAGTGCCTGAAGAACAACGAACTCGGCAAAGCTTTGCGGCAGATCAGGGAGTGCAGGTGACTGCTATTTCTTTAGAGGTAGTTGCAGGCAGTGCACACCTGGCTGTTACTCTGGTGGCTGAGTCTAGCCCACTGCAGAAGGCTGGATATTCTACAGGTCTCTTCTCAGATGTTTACCCTTGCCCAGCCAGAAACACTCAGCTTTCAGAACTTACATGTTGAAAGTGCTGGTGTTGGTTCTGGCCATTTGTCATCCCTAAAATGACAAAATGCTGAAGCACTTCGAAATATACCTGCATATAATTTTAAACTAACATTTGAATATATCCTTTTTGGTTTTGCCCCTACATTCTGGTATTGTATTCACATTCATTGAAACCAGAATGCTATAGCACATAAGGTAAATGTTTTAAGCATATCAGATTCCATTGTGATATTTTTATACTTTTGACATTTTATCAAGATACTCAAGATTCTAAAATTGATTATGAAGGAAACCACCGCCACCACAGCCGACCACCTCTATTCAGAGGATGTGTGGTTTCCACAGCTCTGAATATACTAAAACCCACTGCATTGTTTACTTTAGATGAATGAATTGCCTGATGTGGGAATTCCATCTCAATAAAGCCTTTTTAAAAAAGTAATATTCTTATATTAATGAGGACTCATAAGCTCCCAACTTTGTGACCAGTGGTGCCTCTAATCTGTGCTATTCTTTTTGACTGCAGAAGTCTGTGGCCCAATGACATCTTTGGAAGCAGTTCTGATGATGAGGTCCAGACACTGCTGAATATTTATTTCCGTCACCAAACTCTGGGACAGACGGGTACTTACGCTCTGGTGGGGTCTAACCAGAGCCTGACGGAGATCTGCACCAAGCTGATGGAGCTGAACATGGAGATCCGGGACATGATCCGCAGGGCCCAGAGTTACCGCGTGCTCACTACTTTTCTTCCAGACTCCAGTGTTTCCGGCACTAGTCTCTGACAGGAGCCTCCTGTCCCCACTGGGTTCCAGACTGGCAGTGCTGCCATGCTGGGGTGACGTCATTCAGTGTCTTCTCGGCCTTCAAAAGGCTTGGACAGACTGTTCTCCCTCTTGTTACCTGTAGGGCTTTTTCTAAAGAGGATGGCAGAACTTCCAATGTGTAGCAATACTATAAGAACCAAGGTAGCTTAGAACATCGTGGACAGACTCCACCTGTCACGCTGTGTGGCACAAATGGGTTACATTTGACCGAGCATATGCAACTCACTACTGAAGAAGTGACTTCCGTTGCATACCAAAGCCGACTACACTGAACAGTTCCTTCCTTTCTAGAAACAATTTTAGATTGGCAAAAGTGCAATGTTTTCTTCACTCAAAAAATTTTATATTCTCAAACATGTACATTCTCTCCCTTTCTTGTTTCGTTTTCTTTTTCCTTTCTTTAGTGGCTGAGAAAGGGGCAGGCAGAATGACGCTGACCACTGAAAACTGTAAGATGGTCAAAAGCTGACAGCCTGTGTGTGTGAAAAGGGAATTGTAAATGGACTGCAATGTAATGTACACTGTAATTTGAATATAATTACTGTATCTTAAAGGAGCTGCTATGAAGTACCTTTCTTATGTTGCTAGGCTACTGTTTCTGAAGGCCCTGGATCTCTTTGCACCAAAAATGGTCCAGATAGATTCTTTTTAAGGGTCTTGGCTGCTTTTTACTAGAAGGTTGCTTTTATGAGCATATTTATACTGCAGAAGGATGAGTGTTAATTTTAATTAACTTTGCCATTTTGTAGAGAAAAACTATTCACAATGTAAATTCCAAGTCTTTTCACCAGTCAGGCATGCATATTTTAATATCCATTTGGAGAGCTGAAAGTAGAATCATAAAGGTAAAATATGAGTTGTTACTTTGTTTCTTAAATGTCATATTTTATGTGTAATGTATATGTAAAGGGCCATTCTTAAGTTCTCTCCTTAAACAATGCTGTCAAGTGTTCGATGTGTGCATGGGAACTTGTTGCACAGCAGAAACATACTCAGAGTTTATCTATGTAACTTATTCACTCTGTAAATACATTCAAAGTTTTTGTGATGTAAGCTTACTTGATACTCTGTTCAGAACTTTCTTTAGACTAAAAAAAAAAAAGACAAAATACATGTTGACCATGGATTTTATTTCTGGTTAATGAAAATGTTTGCCCTGCACACACATGAAGTTTTGCCTGTGCATTGCCAAAGTAATAACCCAAGGGACACCCCTCACGTGTATGCTGTCAATAGCATCCATGGGGGTCATGCCATGCATGGCCCTTATGAAGCTGGAGGTAAGTATAATCTCTTGGGAAGTTGGCTTCAAAACTGTGAGCTTCAGTCAATTCTCTGTAATTAACCAAGGGAAAAAAATCAGAAAAATGTGAGAGCTCTAATTCCCCATAATCTATAATTAGGTTGTCATCCTTCAGATTTGGAAATTGATTCTATATAGTGAGCAGGAAAAAGTAGTAAGAGTTTTAATTCTGTCACCAACACCTATCCCCTACCTACCCCACTAGGAAAACAGGAACACAGGGAGAAACACGTAACAATCTCATTTATGCTATCTTTCTATTCATTATTTTACTTGGACAAACAAATATAACTTGTTTTACTAGCACACAGCTACTGAATCATTGGCAGTAATATTCTAGGAGTATCCTACAGAAAAGAACCTAACCTAGGATTTTTTTATGTTACCACAGATACAACTACTAGCAGATTTTAATAATTTTATGGACTGCTGTATACATATTTTTCTGATGGTTTAATTTTTTTCAACTTGTCTGAAAGATGATTTGCTATGATTTGTAGTAACAACTGAATCATGATCTCTCTGAAAAATACCTCATAAAATAAAGATTTCTGTGGGTAACCACAATAGCCAACTTTCAGAGAGTTTTGCTGGAAGCCACAGTAGAAAGAACAGATTCGCCATCAATCTGAATTTCCCACCATGCCTTCTTACCCAGCACAGGACCACTGTGATGGTTTACTCTTTAAAAAAAATAGGATTTCAACAGTACATTGCAATCTAAGATACTAACACAGGAAGTAGTAGGGGTTTTTTTGTTTTTCTCAATTTTATTTTTAAAAGGAGATGTATAAATGTGAAAGATTTCTTCTACTTTTCCTCTCTCTCTTCACCTCCTCTCCTTGAAGTAATGGGAAAAATTGTGTAGGACATGGCACCACTCCAGCAGAGCCCAGCAATAACTTTAGATCCACTGGTCAAATCTTGTTGGCTATTGCTCTGTGCCTCTGTTACTGAAGCATTAATGTTAATTACCTTCCCTAGGGATACAGAGAAATAGAGATACCAAAGGAAAGGGTAGATATTTAACAGATGCCACAGCGATAAGAAAGATTCCTCCTTGTATCTCACTGCTTTCTAGCACTAAAACATGATACACTTTTTATCCACCTGCAGAATAAAGCAACCCAGACAGGTGCTCTGTAACTTAGATGTAACCTGATTAAAATTATAGCCTCCAAATAATAGTGTTTTAGAAAAGGCACTGTGTACATTTTTAGAGGCATGTAAATGTCATTCTCACCTCTTACCCATCTAACATAGGTGAGATGTTAAGGAAATGTGCTGGTGTTGTTGTGAAATAAAGATGCCTGTAATTGTGGGCAGCACGCACATGCATGAACATCCAAAGTTAGGTCTCAAGGCTCTTCTGGTTCCAAGTCCTAACAAACAATGATCTTTTCAGTGAACTGTAGAATTCTGGAAAGAATAAGGGTACCTCCAGGCTGCTTACGTCAATAGTTTACACGTGCTTCCAGATGCCTGCCTTAACAGCAAAAAATTAAGTGTCCATTGGTGAGTATTAAGGTGTGTTAATTGTCTCAATAAAACTAGTTTTCAAATGCATTTATTTTGGATCAATTAATGTTTGGATACCTATCATGAGCCAAGATACTTCTTTATTCAGCAAACGTGTTGCATACCCACTCTGGGCTAGGCACTGTTTTAGAGGATACCGCAGCCATCAAAACAGATGTGGTCCCTGTTCCCATGAGGCTCCTACATCTGAGTGGAGGAAGACGTACTTGTCTATGTTGGGTGGTGATTAGTGCCATGAAGAACGAAACGGATACAGCGAGTAATGGGGATGGGGCTATCTTAGCTATCATTCTAATAAGGTGGTATCTGAGGAGAGATCTGAATGAAGTGGGGATACAATGGATATCCAGGGAAAAGAGCATTCCAGCAAAGGAAAAAACACATGCAGAGACCCTGAAGGAGGAGTAGGATCACTTTGTCAAAGGGACAGCAAGGAAGCCAATGACCAAGTGAAATGAGTGAAGAGAGCGTTCAAGAGGACACCCGAAAGTTCTGTAAGCCACAGCAGGACTTTGTCCCTTGCTGAGCAAGATGGGAAGCCACTGGATGTTTGCAGGCGGAGCTGTGACTTACATTTAAAAGGATTACTCAATTTGGGATGATGAAAAAAAGTTCTATAACGAAAGTTTTGTTGTGGTGGTTATACAGCATTGTGAATGTACTTAATGCCAATGATTATGTACTTTAAAATGGTAAATTTCATGTTATATATGTTTTACCACAATAAAAATAATTTTTTTAAAGGATCACTCTGGCTGCTATGTGCAGAACAGACTGCAGATGGACAGACGTAGTAGCAGGAAGACTAGAAAGACAGCTGTGGCAATAGTGCAGTCACCAGACGATGCTGGCTTGGGCTAGGGTAATTGCAATGGAAGTGATTAGAAGTGAGCATATTCTGCAAATAATTCAGAGCTAGAGCTGACAGATCTTACCAATGACACAAAGAATGGGAGAGAGTTTGGCCCAAACAACTGGAGGAATGGAGTCGCCACTAACTGAGATGAAGGAATGCATGTTTGGGAGGTAGAAACCAAGATTTATTCTTCAGACATGTTAACTTTGAGATGTCTCATATCCAAGACAAGATGGTGAGTAAACAGGCAGATATGTGAGTCTGTGGTTGAGGAGCAAAGTCTGGACTGAAGACATGCATGTGACATTTAAAGCCCCTGAGTAAAAAATAGGATACTCCCCCTGTCTTGTCCAGCCAGGGACTGGGATCTCTCAAAAAAATTAGAGTGTAGGCAATGAGTTCAAAATCTCAGATGTACATTAAACCATGTGGGGGACTTAAAACTCCAACACTCAGGTTTTCTCTTAATTGATTTAATTGGTCTGAAGCTGTGCTCAAACTCCAGCACGGTTTAAGGTTCCCCAGCTGATTCTAATCCACTACCAAGATGGGAACATTGCTTTCTCCTTTCTCAGACCTAAGAATCACCCCAGGGTACTTGTCAAAAATGCAGAACCCCTCAGGTTGACCCCTCTAGAGACCAGTTTGGTAAATCCAGCGCGGCGTCCCTCAAATCAGCATTGTAACAGCAGCTCCACTTTGAAAGACACTGAACTAAAAAGAAACTTCCTAAATAGCAAAGTGCTCTTTCTTCTAAAGCACACCCCCAGTCGTTTTCCCCACGTCGGCTGGTGGCGTAGTGATTCTACCCAAATCTGTCATTGAACTTTTTGTAACTTTCCTATTTGAGGTCACAGTGAGTGAGTGGCTAGAATTTACTGCATCCACTTACAGATCAGTTTCCTGGCAGATGCCTCCTTCTCTGTCACCATCTTCTGTAGCCCAGATCCTGCTTTTAACAGCAAACTTGCATGGATATTGTATTCGCATTTCAGATTCCAAAAACTTGGGCCACCTGGCGTGAACTTCCAGGAGCTCCACGGCCAGGAGAATGAAGAGATTCCTCCTGGCCCCCTTTACTATGTCCAACCCTTCTCTCCTCATCTCTATTTCAAAAAGCCCAGAGACTTTGAAATTCTTGCCACCTGGCTGTACTATCCACCTCCTTTCCCAACCCCATCACTGTCATCCACAGCAGCGGCCGTGACTCTCAGTTGCATTAGAAGCATTGGGGAAGCTTTTTAAAAGTTCTGAAGTTTGGGCCCCACCCCGGATCCCTTAAATCCTTTATAAGGCTCCTCTGATGATTTTGAATTGCAGCCACACTTAGGAACTGCTGACCTTCTCCCTGCCCCTTATTCATCAGAGAGACTAGGGCTTCTTGCTGACCCCAGCTTCCGATGTCATTTCCAGGGCTTCAGCAGTCTTCTCTATAATCTGTATAAAATCTTTTTTCTCTCATCCTGTTAATAACATTCTTACCTCCAGGCATTTTCACTCTGCTCTACCTTAGCCACCCAATTTCCTGGCTATACCAAAACCTGATCCACAGAAGTGAACCAGCTCCAGAATCCCACCTTCAGGCCCCTCCACTCAGGAGTTTTCCCAGTTCCCCTTTACTCCGGCCCCAACCCCTCTAACAATTCTTCCATCATTAATATCAGTCTGTGGCCTCGCATGTCTTTACTCCCCTTTGGAGCATGTTTAAATTCCATGGGTCATTATAATCCCTCCTTTGCTGACATTCACAAGAGGTTCCCTACCGCTGTCTTCCTGCTCTATCCTTTTACAATCAAAGGAACATCACTGCTCCCTCAGGGGCCAATCGCTCAGCTAGTTAAACCCCAAGCTTGGTTGAACCTCAAATTGACTCTTCCCACACCTGCTCCAGAAGTGTGACATTACTAGGATGAAGATATTTCTAGAATGCAAGTCCCACTTGTAGTGTCACACTAATAATGACACTGGTAATGTCACATTTCTAATAATGTCTTCTAGTAATATCTTCTAGTAATGTCTAACACTATCGGACAATCCTGTAATACACTATGCCTTCCTGATCACTTCAATTTCCTAATGCCTGAGAATCATTTCACACATTGTCCTCGCTCCTCAGCATCCTACCTGTCTCAGCTGATGGTTTTGCTTCATAATTCATTGAGTAAACAAATGAGTCTCACCTTCACCACCAAATATATAGTTATCTAACTAGCCCTATGTTCTAGGTGCTCTATCCTTTTACAGTCAAAGGAACATCACTGCTTCCTCAGGGGCCAATCGCTCCACTGGCGCTCAGGACCCCATCTTTGCTGCCTATTCACAGGTTTTGCTCCTGCAGACACTCCCCCCTCTGCTCTGCCGTCAGCTTCTCTCCACCAAATGATTCCCTTTAACATGCCAACATATTCAGCACCTCCCCCTTTCCCCCAAATGCCATTCTAGCTATCACCAGTTTCTCTACTTTCTTACAGCAAAACATCTAGGAGTGCTACTTCTGTTCACTCTCTGATTTAACACTGGCTTTCATACACACCATTCCATGGAAACTTTTCTCTTCCACCTCACCAGTCACCTCTGTGCTTTCAAATCCAATGGACCTGTCTTCACCTTTCTCGACCTCCCAGCAGGATTTGACTCAGTCGACTTTCCTGCCTTCTGGAGATACTGTTTTATCTTCATTTTCCTCTCATCATCCTCTTCCTATCCCTCTTGATCTCATCTTTCATCTAACCTCTAAGTTCCTGCTACTCCAAATACAGTCTGGGGGACCAGCAACATTGATGACGTCTGGGAGCTTCCTAGATTTAGTCTCAGACCCCAGACCTACAGAATCGGAATCTTCATTTAACAAGCTCACCTAATGACTCCTGGGACCTTAAGGTTTTAGAATCATTGCCTACGTGTTGGTATGCCCCAGAGCCCTGTGTTGTACTCCCTTTTTATTTTTTCCTGCTTCTGTGAAATTTTTAAATTTTTAAATTTTTTATTTCCATGGGTTACTGGGGGAATAGATGGTATTTGGTTATATGAGTCCATTCTTTAGTGGTGATTTGTGAGATTTTGGTGCAGGTGATCCCATCCAGGCCCAAGGCTTTAGAGACTGTCTCCTTTTTATCTCCAAGTCTATCCCTAGCCCTGGCTTATCTCCTAACTCCAGATACATATATCTAATCGGCTACATGGCATTTCCAGCTGGATGTCTCCAACACTTCAAACTTATGTTGAAAACAGAAGCCCTTCCCACATCATAACTAGCTCCACTAAAATTAGAGGTAAATGTATTGAACCCTCAAAGTGACAGGCACTAATCATTCTAAGTAATAAACATGCCTCAGCTCCTTTAGTTCCTATCTCTTGGTTGTGTGAGGACTATCATTATCCCTATTTTACAGATAGGTAAAAACTGAGGGGTAGAGAGCGAGCTTGCCCAAAATTATCTATCTCCTAAGTATGACACCCAGGATTTGCAATTAGGTAACCGGGCTCCAGAACATGCCTCCTAACTGGCATACCTCTCAATTCCATTCATGCCACAGCTCAAAGCAGAAATCTAAGAGTCGTTGTTTATTTCCTCCATCTTCCACTGCCACCCCATCACATTTTCAAACATTATCTTAAACCCACGGATTTCTTCCTCTCTGGCCACCACCCTTGTCCAAGCTATCATTTTGCTCATGTGTTCATTAACCTCCCAAATATCTCCCTCCTGCCATTCTACCTAGTATCCCTCTAAAGTGAGCTGTTTGAAGTGAGACTGCATCTGCCCTGGTGACAGCCCCTCATGGGCTGTCATTTGCCTAAACATGGTCTTGAGAACCCTTTGTGATCAGAGCCCTGTCTTTCGCAGCCTCTTCCCCCACGTCAGCCCCAGGGGGGCTCCTATTCCTTAGCCCCTCAAGGCCGGCGCTCCTGCTGTTCCCTTGAATCAAAACCATCTTCTCCCAGCTCCGTTCATCCTGCAGGTCTCAAACTCATGTCACCTCTTCCCAGCCACCCTGTCTAAAGAGTTACTCTATCATAGCACCCTGTTTCCTTCAGGCCATTTATCACAGTCTGAACTTGGGGAAGAAGTATAAATGTAACTGTGAAAGCACGGGGCAAGTCCTACTCTACCCGGTTTAAACCCTGGCTCTCCTCTCGGGCCTCTGTGTGCCTCCATCTCCTCATCTATGAAAAGGTACAACAGCTCCTAGGTCACAGGGCTGCTGTGGTGAGTTATAGCAACGCGTGGCAGATGCTAAGGGCTGCTTCAGCATTTGCTGTAATTGTGTACACTTGAAGGAAGGACCTTGCCTTGCCCCTTCAATCATCTCTATATTCCCAGTGCTTAGAACATCCGACTGATAAAAATTTGTCAAATGAATGGCTACTTTTCCTCTTCATTGTTCCCCTTCATATAAGTGACAGTATCTACCATTTCCCAATGCACTATATTGATGTTTTTACCCTAGGATCACCAATTAATGTGCCTTCATGGTCTAGTTCACATGCATTTATTTTATTCTATTCACATTGTACAACTGTTACGCAACCTACAAAAAGTACAAAAGCCTCGTCCATTTTCCAATGCCAGGTCAGAACCAAGTTGCAGAAAAGGAAGACAGCACAGTGAGTTACAAGAAGAGCTCAGGGGTCCCGCACAAGTCACATGACATATTTAAAGCTGTAAATATTGCCACAGGAGAATCTCTTGTCTTTGCAGCGACCACACAGTTCTTGTCGATGAGGCCTCCTTAGATCAATGTGTCTTTTCTTTTGAGGACAGGAACAATGAGACTTTGAGCAGGTCTTTAGGAAACAAGAGTTTGGATGCTAAATGATCAGTTTAGTGTTTCAAATATAATCCTCAAATCACGATATTTCTCCCTATTGCCCTATCCCTGATACCTTCATCCTCTGAGTCCTATGAGAAGGCCAAGACAAAGTTGTACAAAACTGCTTGTATCACATTAAATGTCAAATATTTTTTCAAGATAAATGATCACAGAAGATAATCAAGAGAATATTGCTGAGCCAATCAGGACAACGTAATGTAAAAGAAGAATTTAAGAGTTTTGTAGAGCTGCTTCACTATGTAGATTTTTGCATTTATAGCCGAACAAATCAAGACAATGTAATGTAAGAGAAAAAAATTAAGTCAAGAGTTTTGTAGAGTTTCTTCACTATGTAGCTTTTTATATTTGTAGGCAGGTCAGAGTAAGTGACAGTGGGAAGGAATTAAATGAACATTTCCAAAAAACTAGAGGCCAAGCACGGTGGCTCACACCTATAATCCCAGCACCTTGGGAGGCCGGGACAGGCGGATCACCTGAGGTCAGGAGTTTGAGACCAGCCTGGCCAACAGGGTGAAATCCCGTCTCTACTAAAAATAGAAAATTAGCTGGGCATGGTGGCACATGCCTGTAATTCCAGTTACATGGGAGGCTGAGACAGGAGGATCACTTGAACCCGGGAAGTGGAGGTTGCAGTGAGCTGAGAATGTGCCACCGCACTCCAGCCTGGGCAACAAGAGCAAAACTCCATCACAAAAAATAAAAATAAAAAAGACTAAAGCAAAGGTTCTCAACCAGGGGTGATTTTACTCCTCCCATCTCCACCCCCAGTAGACATTTGGAAATGTCTAAATATATTTTGGGTTCTTGTAACTGGGAGAGAGGGGTATTCTAGAGAAAATTAAATGTTTCTTTCCAGACATGCCCAATCTTTACTAGGATCTAAAATAGTGCCTTTCAACCATTATCCCTTTCTGTCTTCCAATAATTCAAATTAACATCCTATGGAAACTGGACTACTACCCTGTTTCCATCCCCCCAGTCCTGCTAATCTTGGACATTGATAATCACTGCTCTATTTTCTATATGTCCCCTCGTCACATAGAACAAGTCAAGATTTACCTTTTTATATTGTGAAAATGGGCACTTTTATCCTTCTAATTGCAGCCTTAAATATGATTTAATCAAATTGTTCTGTTGAAGAGTATGCCTCCTTGTAAGAAGATTCTAATAGGTAATACTCACATGGTGTTTACTATGTGCCTAGCACTCTTAAGCACTTTATATATATGAATTCATTTAATTCTCACAGCATCCTTACAAAGAAAGGATCAATAAAATAAGGATTTACCCTAAAGATAGATTTCTGCTTCTGGAAATAGAGGATTAGGTAATTCTAACCAAGCCTTCTGGACAACTAGAAAAGCTGAGCTAAAAATAAATAACTGTTTGAAGCACTGGGAGATTATCAGAGCATTAAGAAAGAAAACCCAGAAATGGATGTGAGCTTGACAACTGAGACTGTTTACTGTCACTATAGTTTCACATGTGATAGCTAGCACTCAATCAGAAACAACCAGGTGCTGTACATGAGGAGACAGAACGACATATTTGAAATTGGAAAGGACAGCAATAGACTCACAGGGTATTGAGTTAATGGAGTCCTGAAACAGATTTTAAAATCACTATGCTAATATGTTCAAGGAAATACAACTAATATTTCCAGCAGAAAAACTGAAGTTTACTTTTAAAGAAATAGAAATTTTAGAACAGAAAAATACAATAAATGAAATCAATAGTTCAATGGATGGGTTTAATTGTAGATTAAAAAGAGCTGAGATGAGAAATACAAATGGAAGATGGTTTAGTAGATGATACCCAGCCTAAAGCAAGAAGAGCTAAAAGAATGGAAAATATAGAAAACAGCATAAGAGACAGAAAGAGGCCAGGTACAGTGGCACTGCTGTAATCCCAGCACTTTAGGAGGCAAAGATCATTTGAGGTGAGGTGTTCAAGACCAGCCTGGCCAACATGATGAAACCCCACCTCTACTAAAAATACAAAAATCAGCCAGGTGTGGTGGCAGGTGCCTATAGTCCCAGCTACCTGGGAGGCTAAGGTAGGAAAATCACTTGAACCTGGGAGATGGAGGTTGTAGTAAGCAGAGATCGCACCACTGCACTTCAGCATGGGCAACAGAGAGAGACTCTGTCCCAAAAAAATAAAAAAGGGACAAATATGGTGCAATGGCCTAATATGAGTAACTGGAAGAGAGAGAAGGAATAGGAGCAGAAGTAACATTTGAAAAGATAACGGTTGATCATTTTTCAAAAGTAATGAAAATCTTCAAGCTACAGTCTCAAAAAACACTATGAACCTCAAACAAGATAATTACAAAGAAACCACAACTAGGCAAATCATTGTAAAGCTGCTGAAAAGAACAACACAGAGAGAAATAAGAGGAGGGAAGTAAACAGATTTAAGAAGGGGAGAGAGAAGAGGAGATTACTTCAAAAGAGCTGCAATAAGAGTTGTATTGTTTCCCAGAAACAAATTCAAATCCTTAAAGGGCAGAAAGAACTATTTCCAACTATACCCAGAAAAAATATCTTAAAAAGATATCCAGACAAAATAGAATTTGTCACCTCCATACCAATACTGTGGAAAATATTGAAGTTCAAGTCGAAGGAAAGTGGCCCCAGAAACAAAAAGACACAAAGAATAACAAAGACTGTGTAGCTAAAACTAAATGAATATTGACGATACAAAATAATCTTATAAAGTTTTAAATATAGGTAAAATTAATATACAACAACAACATGTAAGTTAGGATGAGACGATATGTAGTTAGAGCATTCTAAAGTCATATTGACTGTGAAAGGCAAGATTAACAATTTAGACTTTCCCAAGTCAGACAGTCATGATGTTATCTCTATCGTAACCACAAAAGGACATTAAAGAATAATAGAAAGGAAAATTGAATAATTTTTTTTATAAAACCAATCCAAGTGAACACAAGAGAAAAGAAAAAGGAGTGGAGAAGAAAGAAAATACATTTAAACCCAGTTTAATAAGTAGTTATACTGAACATTAGCAGACAAAGAATGTCAGACTAGAAAATCTGAGGACTAATCACTTATAAGTCTTTGAGTTATCACTTACTTCTACTAATTATAGAAAAAGAAATATTTTTAACTAAGCGAAAGACAGGTTAAAAAAAATTCTTGATTATGAAAATCAAGTTAAGGATCTCACCTAATTCTGTGAATTTCTAAACATCGGAGACACCCTGGAATCCAGTCAGAGCTTTAATACTACCCATCTAACCTCACAAAAGTTATTTTGAACTTAGCTTTCAGATCTATAAAATGGGAATAACATCTCCCACAAAGATTAGGTGATAGGAGATAATGCATGTAAAGCACTAGCCCAAAATTTGACATTTAGTAAAAAGTTAATAGCAGTTACCTTTTAATATTCTAACTAACTATGCACAGGGTGTCAGAGGAAAAACAAACACACCCCATAACACAACTTGAAACAGTGAATCTTTCCCCCTTTCCCTTCAAAACAGATGCAAACTATAACTTATGCTTTCATTTTTCTAAAATATAAAATTTCAAACATATAGAACATTCCTATTCCAACACCCAACTCTATCAAATCCTAACGTTTTGTCACAGAGGCTTCATTTTAGGAATGAAACATTATAAACACAATGGAAGTGTTCCATATGCTCACCTGACATTGGATTGCTTCTACTCGATAAGGGTTAAAACTCTTTTGGCATTTACAACAGAGTTGTTTGAAATAAACCTAAAGAGAAATATGGTTTTTTTAAAAATACAAGCTTTTATATACACCCACACTCCGCAGAAGCTCCCAGTTCTTAAGTAATCCATTCCCTTGCCTTGTATCTTGCTTGTACCAACCTCCACCCTTGAGGTTTTAAGCTGTACTGGTTCTTATTAGTCACTCTCTTACTCTTTGAATCTAATTTTCCTTACCTGTAAAATTGGAATAATACTATATTGTGTTTGTTTTTGAGGCGCAGTTTTGCTCTTGTTACCCAGGCTGGAGTGCAATGGTGCAAACTCCGTCTCCCAGGTTCAAGCGATTCTCCTGCCTCAGCGTCCCGAGTAGCCAGGATTACAGGCGCCTGCCACCACACCCGGCTCATTTTTTGTATTCTTAGTAGAGATGGGATTTCGCCATGTTGGCCAGGCTGGTCTCGAACTCCTGGCCTCAAGTGATCCACCCACCTCAGCCTACCATAGTGCTGCGATTAGAAGCCTGAGCCACTGCGCCTGGCTGGAATAATACCATTAATACTAACTTTTTCCACAGTTCTGAAAACGCCCCAATAAGGTACACCATGTACCACAGTAGATACTCAATGGGAAGTGGCTGTTATATTTTTTGTCCTGGTCTATTAGCTCTTACATGTTTCATTTTTCAGTGTTTCCCAGCTTAAACTTTAAATTACTTGTGGTTACCCATCAATACCACGTGGTCTCTAGACTTTGTGCAATTTCTTGTGCACACCTTCTCCCTGTCTTGCTTGGTGAACTCTTCCTCCTATTTATTCTTTAAAATCCTGCTTGGACGTCAAGCTGTCTTCCCTCAGACAGGGCTAATCCCCTCCTTCCTGTGCTATCTCTGTACAGCTTCCATATGAAGGATGTACGACGCTATGGCACGCGTTGCCAAATTACATTTTGTTTCCATCCCTCCTATCAAAATAAACTCCTTGAGAACGAGTTCTATGTTTTGTTGTTTGTATCCTAGTGCCTTGGAATGTTTGAATTAAACTCGTTTTTCCTCTGGCAAGAGAAGGAAAGTAAATTTAACTTCAACTTAAAAAATCTATTCACTCTCTAGGTCTCTAGTAAATGGCTAGTGTGAGAAGTCAAGTTTTCATCGGGAACCCAATGCCTCTTTGTCCTCTCTCTCCAGTCCTTTGGCCAGTAAGGCAATCTCTAAACATGCGACAGCACAGGGCCTTCACATCCAAATGCTTACAGAGGTTAATAACATGTGGACTGCTGCAAAACGAAGTGCACAGGTCAAGGAAAAGGAGACGAAGACTTAGGGGCAGCCTGCCGTTCTCATTCTCAAACGAGGGTCTATAATGACCAGAGCCTATGATATTCATGAAAATGCAGAAATGCAGAATTTAACGTGAAATCTTTTCCAATCTTAATATGTTGGCAATTAAATTAGGAAGGGGGCAAAAGAAACCTTCCACGTAGCCTAAGTCAGTCTCTTACGGGCTCATCTTTACAGTAAGTTTTTTCACTTATTGCCCCACCTTGTGGACAACGTGGAAATTTCCTAGCGCTAAGGCCCAGACCCTTTCCAAGCATACCAACTAAAAAACGGTTACAAAAACTTCCAGTGTAGACAAGGACAAAGGTTCATCTAAGTAACCTGACATTTTGTCAAATATAACACCAGAATCTGGTTCGGAAACGCAGGTGGACAGTCCGATTCGGTTCATTCAAACATTCACTGAGCACTTCCCGCACACCTGGCACTGGGGGTGCCACCACGATCAAGACAGGACTGTGAGAGCCACGCTCCCTCAGGAATCAGATTCTTCCCCGCTTACATCTGTGCCCACCCCATTCCGCTCTCACCTGCCACTCACTTTTACTTACCTTGTTAGTTCCAGAAATGCACCACACGTAAGCACTCTCCCACCTGGTCTTACAATCTTTGCAGTGAAAATAGCCGTATTTTGGTTCCAAAAACTGAAAAGAAAGGGGGAAAGTACTTTACCACCATGCAAAGAGAAAACACCAGATCCTTCTTTCCTTACAGCTTTGTATAAGGAAAATATAACTTGTTTAACCTCACTATATTCTCAAAACTACTGCATTAATTCAGTTTCTCATCTCTCTTAAAGATGACGCTGGGATTCTTCTTGCTGCCGTCTTTCGTGCTTTTCCAATTCATTTTCCACAATGCCAGCGGCAAATCTTCCCAAAACGAAAGTCTGATTTCATATTTCACAGACTTGAAGCCCTTCCTCGTCTCCAAATTCCCCAAGAGCAGTGGTTGCCAGACTGTTGGTTTTCATAGGCTTACTTGGGTTGGCACCTACTTTACTCAAAACTTACCAAACGTACAGGCCACGTGAAATACATGTTTTTAGAGCTCCCTCTCCTTCCCCCAAGCACATGGAGGAAGAGAGAGAGGATTTTGCTTTTACTGCCCCCATAGATGAAAAAGGAGGGAGAGGATGGGGCTGACCGAGAACTAAGAGGGAAGAGAGGGTCCACCTGGAAGTTAGGCCTCCGGAGAGGCTTGGCGACGGTGTCTCCAGGCGCCTGCTTGCTCTTGGTTTCCTGAGAGCGCGGGGCGTCTTTCTCCCCCGATTCCTCCAGCTGCCCGGGTTCCTCCTGCCTGTTAGCTTCTGACCTTGGTGGTGGCGACCGCGGCTGGCTGGCCTCCGCAGGGCCCGGGAGTGCCTTGCTCTCCCTGTCATCCTCATTCCTCCGCAGGCGGATCAAGCCTCTGTGGCCGGTGGCAGGCGAAGTGACCCCGCAGGTTGGCAGGGGGTCCCAGGGGTCTCTGACGTCCCAGGAGGAGCAGCTGCTCAGGGTGCGAGGTCCCAACGAGCACTGCACAGCCTTGTCCACCCGCGGGCTCACCTGCACGCCCACCTCCTTGGTGTTGGCTTTACACAGCCGCGGGCTCAGGCTGGGGTTCATCTGGGAGAGAATGGCCTTAAGCTGTGCCCTCTTGTAAGGGTCCATGCAGTAGTCAGGGGCATTCGGGGCACCAGCAGCCCTGGCCTAGCCAGGAAAATGGGGGACCCATATTTTGTCTCCAATCGGGCTGTTTGTGCCCTGAGAGTCCAGGCTGGCCTAAAGGTACTGTGTTCCCATAGCCCTGGTACAAGCCATAGGGAACACGGACAAAGCGCTCCATCCGCTCAGCAGGTGCTCAGGCGCAGCCTAATAGCCTACTGCAGTTTGTGTCCTTATTTTGCCTTCCTCCTTCATCCGCCCCTTCTTTCTCCTGATCAAGTTGGTTCAGATTCATTCCCAGCTTCTCCATTTATTTTAGATTCTAATGGGAGCTGCTGCCTATTACCCTGATTGAGGGAGAGAAGCTCTAGCTACAGCGGTCTAATTGCCACCTGATTCCTACCTAATTGCTTTTCCCTATCTCTTCAATCCACTGTTCGGGAATCTTTTTTCAAAGCTGTTTTTGATTTCCAGCTTATTCACACACATGCTTTAGTTAGTGATTCATTCATTTATTCCTGTAGTGACCATTCTAAAGATCCTTTGTAAGGTAATGTGGTGATGTTAATTGGTACAGACATTATAGACAACAGTATGGAGGTTCCTCAAAAAGGTAAATAGAAGTACCAGATAATCCAGCAATCCCACTACTGGGTGTTTACCCAAAGGAAATGAAATCAATATCCTGAAGAGATATCTTCACTTCCTTGTTTACTGTAGCATTATGCACAATAGTCAAGTTATGGAAACAACCTAAGTGTCTGTTAACAGATAAATGGATAGAAAAATTGTGGCATGTATTTATACAATGGAATATTACTCAGTCTTAAAACAGGAGATCCTGCCATTTGCAACAAATTGGGTGAAACTGGGGGACATTACGCAAAGTGAAATAAGCCAGATAGAAATATACTGCATAAACTCACTGTATGTGGAATCTGAAAAAGTCAAATACATACAAGCAGAAAGTAGAATGGTGGTTACCAGGGACAGGAAGTGGGAGGAATGGAGAGGGATTGGTCAGAGCCTATAAAGTTACAGTTAAGAGAACAAATGAGTCTAGAGATCTAATGTATGGCATAATGACTACAGTTAACAATACTGTATTTTATACTGGAAATTTTCAAAGAGATATTTCAGGTGCTCTCACCACACACAAAAGAAAATTATGTGAAGAGATATGTTAATTGCTTCACTGTAGTAATCATCTCACTATGTACATATATCAAAATATCATGTTGTACACATTAAGTATATACAACTTTTAGAAAATAATGGGTTTTTCGTTTTTTTTTTTTGAAATGGAGTCTCCTCACTCTGTCTCCCAGGTGGGAGTGCAGTGGCATGGATCTCAGCTCACTGCAACTTCCTGGGTCTACCTCCTGGGTTCCAGCAATTCTCTTCAGCCTCCCGAGTAGCTGGGATTACAGGCGCATGCCACCACACACAGCTAATTTTTGTATTTTTAGTAGAGACGGGGTTTCGCCACGTTAGCCAGGCTGGTCTCAAACCCCTGACCTCAAGTGATCTGCCCACCTCGGTCTCCCAGAGTACTGGGATTACAGGCGTGAGCCACCGCACCCAGTTGGAAATATGTTTTTAATCAAAATTAAACCATATTGTAAATTGAATACAAATAGGAAATTGAGCAGCTGGACTAGAAGAGAATAGGTTTAAAAAAAATCTATTATGGTAGAGCTAATGAATGGCAAGTTCCTGGTACAAAGAGAACAAGAAACAAAAAGGTATGGAGGGTGTATGTAAAGAGAAAATGTATTTTGGGGACTTGTGTGACATGCCATGGGTTCTCATTAGTCCACTCCTAGTGAGACACCCCCTCCCCCAAAAAAGGGGACAAAGCAAATTGTTCTGATTTATAGAGTAAATAAATCACAGGTTAGTTAAATGTATGAAGTCAAATGGACTAGAATTCAAACCTGGGCCTTACTCCCAGGCACTGACAATACTAACCAATTTATAGGATTACTGTAAGATTAAACGTGATACTGCTTAAAAGTGCAAAGCAGAATGCCTAACTCATAAAATGTTCGGTAAGTGGTGCTATTATCAGTAAGGATCACAGACTTGTGTTTCTTTGTGAATTAGACTTAAAGCAAAAGCTGTAGAATCTATCTGCATTAGTAAGGTCTCCTACCACAGCTAAGGATTACTGATTATCAAACTAAAATGATACCTAAGGAACCAAGTGGAGCCCACCCTTTTTCTAATCCAAGGTTGCTTCTGTTGACTGCTCAAGCACCTTCTGGAAGGAGCAAGGCCACCATGAGCAACTCTCACTTACTGAATCCATTTGAAGGCTTTGTACGTCTTACAACAAACCCTCTCCAGCCTTGTATTATGCATGTCACGGAACCTACGAATTCAGAGATGAAGTCAGGTCTTCCAGTTCAGCCTCTGAGGAAGACAGGTGATCAGAATCCTAAGAATGCAAAAGATACTACCGAGGCCTGCGGAGCGAGTTAAGATGGGTTTCACAATTTTTCAAGCAAGGAAACGGGCTCGGAGGTCTTGAACACCTGCTACCCAAGAGCAGCACACCTACTGGAACTAAAATCCTCTGATTTCAAGTAACAGCCCCGCCCACTACCACGAAGTGAAGAAGTCATCCACACTCCAAGCTTTTTTAAGATCGGCTCGCTTTAGGGAACAGGTCTTGAGAGAACATCCCTTTTAAGGTCAGAACAAAGGTCTTTCAAAGCTCCCAAGTCACGTCCCGAGGGCGCTCACCCTTGGGGCTCCAACACGAGCTGGAGCAAAAAGAAAGAGATCGGTGACTTGGAGTAGGCATAGGGGCGGTCCCTCCAAGAAGGGTGGTCTGGAACTCTTAAGGGTCAGCGAGAAGAGAAGACACACTCCAGCTACCGCTTTATTCGCTCCGAGACTGACGGTTGTGACGTCTGACAAGCAATTTCCTTCGGCCACACTGAGAAACACCCACAGCGGCCCACCCAGGCCTGACTTCCGGGTAGTGCGTGTGCTGCGTACCGCGTCACGGCGTCACGTGGTCAGCGCGGGCTTGTGGCGCGAGCGTCTGAAACGAGGCGGCAGAGGCGGAGCTGCTGTGTCTCTGCCGCGCCTGCGGTCTTTTCAGGGGCGGTGGGTCGCCACGGAAAGAAGACCGAGCAAACAGATTTGTGACTGGCGCGGTTTTTGTCAGCCTACTCCGGCCAAAAAAGAGCTGCACTTCTGGAACGGGTTAGTGGCAGCGGGGGTGGAGACGGGCGCGTCTTCCGCAGTCCCAGTCCAGTGTAGCGGGGGAGCGCCACACGCCCCGGGTCGCAGCCGCGGCCTCTAAGCCCTTTTGTCTCTGCCAAACCCCACCCCTGCCTGAGAGAAAGGTCCTTGTCCCGAAGGCAAATTTTCGCCAAGCAAATTTGAGCCCCACCCTTTCCCTGGGTCTCCATTTCCCGCCTCAGCCCGGCCTTTGGGCTCCTCCAGTGGCTCCGAGTTACCTCCCTCCCAGCTGTCCCAGATGTCGCCATCTGAAATTTTCTTTAATTGGAACCACGATCACTTTAACGGAGTATTGCTGTTTTGGGGAAGTGTTTTACAACTGCTGGGCACGCTGTATCTGCCTTACTTAAGCCCCAGGTAATTGCTGTATTCCGAAGACGTACTGATTGGGAATTATCAGGCTGCGTTGATCTCTAACAGGAGCCACCTGTCCCCACTAACCACGTGTCACTGGTTAGCGTGATCGAAACTAAATCGTATGAAAATCTCTGGTCGCACTAGCCACGTTTCGAGTGCTTAATGTGGCCAGTGGCACCTGTTTGGACAGCACAACTGTAGAATGTTCCCAGCCTCAGAGTAAGTTGCTATTGTCCCAGGAGATGGGACTGAATAAGAATTCAGACAAACTGTCAGCGCTTCTGATTTTCACCTCGGTCACATAATAAGAAGTGCATCCCTGTATAAGTGCATTTTGATCTTCTATTTTGCAGACTTATTTACCAAGCGTTGGAGGAATATTGTAGGTAAAAATGCCTATTGAATCCAAAGAGAGGCCAACTTTTTTTGAAATTTTTAAGACACGCTGCAACAAAGCAGGTATTGACAAATTTTATATAACTTGATAAATTACACCGAGAAAGTGTTTTCTAAAAAATGCTTGCTAAAAACCCAATACTTCATAGTTTTGCTAACAACCATAAACTGTTCTTTATGTACGCATAAATCCAGTTAACAACATAATCATCGTTTGCAGGTTAACCAGATGATAAATATAGAACCTCTAGTGGATAAGAGGAAACTGTCCCCTTGACTAGCAGTAGGAAGAATTGTTTTTAAAACATTACTAACCAGTCAGAAACAATAGTGTTACTTTATGGCATAAGTTGTCTAACTTTTTGGTTTCAGTACTTTTTACATTCTTAAAAATGATCTAGGACCCCCGGAGTGCTTTTGTTTATCATATTATAAATTTAAAACTAAGAATTTAAGGCCGGGCGCCGTGGCTCATTTCTGTAATCCCAGCACATTGAGAGGCCGAGGTGGGTGGATCACTTGAGTACAGGAGCTCGAGACCAGCCGGACCAACATGGCGAAACCCTGCCTCTACTAAAAATACAAAAAATTTGCTGGGCGTGGTGGCACCTGCCTGTAGTCCCAGCTACTCGGGAGGCGGAGGCAGGAGAATCGCCTCAACCCGGGAGCAGGAAGTTGCAGTGAGCCGAGATGGGGTCACTGCACTCCAGCCTGGGCAACAGCTCTTGCAACTCTATCTCAAAAAAAAGAAAAAAATAAATAAAAACTTAAAGTTATTAATTTACTTAGAAAAAGTGAAAGTTAACCCATTGCATATTATCACAACATTCTTAGGAAAAATAACTTTTTGAAAACATGAGCGGAATAATTTTTACGTTTTTGCAGTTCTCTTTTATGTCTGGCTAAATATAAGATACCTGGATTCACTTATCTGTGTCTATTTTGTTATTTTGTTAGAGGTATATGAAAAAGATTCAACCTCACACAGCTAGGTAGCCAAGAAAAAGAATATTTTAATAGTCTTCAGTTACTTGTTGCTATTTTTCCTTGTTCTTGCGTAGATTTTTCAAATATCTAATAGATATATCAATAGTTCTTTCCATGTTGTAACATCATACAGTGATTATTTGGAAGATAATGGTGTTCTGAATTACATAAAGTTTCCAAATATTGATTCATTGCATTAAACAGTATTTAAAAAATCACATTCATTAATATCACCATGAATCTCTTCAGAAAAGTCTTTTAAGATTGGGTAGAAATGAGCCGTTGGAAATTCTAATTTTCATTTGAAAGTTCACATTTTGTCATTGGCAACAAACTGTGTTCCTTGCAGTAACAAGCACACTTCATTGATTTGTCTACCAAATGATTTGTGAGAAAATGTCTACCATATTATTTAAGTTGAAATAACTTACTTTGTCAGCCATTTCAAGTAAAAATGGCTTTTCATTGAAAAAAATTGCTTGTTCAGATCACAGCTCAATACATGAGTGCTGTTCTAGACAGTATTGTATTTGAATATGCGGAAGTGCTTTATGTATGCGTCCTATTTTGTCAGATTATTAAAAGAAGTGCTAAAGCATTGAACTTTAAAATTTTCACTGCTTCATCAGGACATTCTTCAGTTAAACTGGCATTTTATTTTTAACAAGGACACACAGTAGTAAGGAATACAATGACTGCTAGTATTAGTTTGGTGCCACTGCCATAACTCATGCAGATGTGCCAGCACCTTTACCCAGCATTATCTTTGCACTGTTGCTACAAATGTCAACATCATGAAAAGGGGGAAATGATTCCATAGTGTTGTTACGAAAGTAGTTTTGAACTGTAATGGTAGAGAATGGATAGCTCATAATACTAATTTTGTCATTTCCCTTTAAGAGAGATTCTCATTTTATGTGAGTCCACATGTTCCTCGTACCCATAGATTTGCCACATCTGGAGTACTCTTCAGAATTATTTGAATTATATCTGTGAATAGTTTTTTATTCCAAACTGTGAATAAAAAGAAAATAAATAAAATTTAATTAAATGAAAATAGAAGCCAATAAATAATATATATTATAAACTTACATATTATAAAAATATATATTACTTTAAAAGCAACTCTATTACGTAATATAGTGTATATAAAAGCTTTTAATATTATAGTTAAATGCTGTCTTGTCACTTTTGTGAACTCTTGTTATACCTGTCTATAGATTTGTAAGAGAATGAATTAATGATCTTGTTTAATTAGTATGTCTTAACAAAAGTAATCCATAGTCAAGATTTTAAGCATTTTTTTTTCCTTATGATCTTTACCTTTTCTGAGTCATAAATTTGTCATTTGGTAAAACTAAGGTGAGATTTTTTTTTTTTAATAGATTTAGGACCAATAAGCCTTAATTGGTTTGAAGAACTTTCTTCAGAAGCTCCACCCTGTAATTCTGAACCTGCAGAAGAATCTGAACATAAAATCAGCATTTATGAACCAAACCTATTTAAAACTCCACAAAGGAAACCCTCTTATAATCAACTGGCTTCAACACCCATAATATTCAAAGAGCAAGGGCTGACTCTGCCACCGTACCAATCTCCTGTAAAAGAATTAGATAAATTCAGATTAGACTTAGGTAAGTAATATGATATGGTAGACTGGGGAGAACTATAAACTGGGAATTCAGGCAAACCTGTGTTAAAAATCTCAGCTCATTCATTAATTGTGTCATGCTGGGCAAATCAGTCTCTCTGGCCTCATTTTCCTTATTTGAAAAATGGAGATGATGAAAATAGTATCTTACAGGTTTGGGTTAAATGAAATAATGTAGGTACGTAGTAAATGTTGTGTTTCACCCCCTCCTTTGATGAGTTTGCCAACTGAGATTTGCTGAATTATATCTTATGCCAAAAAACCTAGGACTTGTTTTGATATTAATTAAACTAAACTATATTTCTGCGGGCTATCACAGAGGACAGAGATTATTTTATCAATATACTATAAGTATCATGTTTCGGGAGGCGTTCCCTGGTGTAGGTGCCACATGTTTCTCAGCAATTATGTAATAAGGTTATAAATTCAGTCATTCAAATAATTATTACCTACTTGACATAAGTAATGAACTTTCTCTTTTCTTCAGAGTATTACTGTCTAGTAAAGGGGAATAAAGAGTACACAGATAAAGTATAGTGTAAGGTTGAATGTAGTAAATGCCAAGAGAAAAATATAAAAAAAGTACAAAGAGTTGAGAAGAAAGAGCAAATAGTATTGGACAGAGTTAGGCAATTATTCTTTTGAGCTTAACCTTGAAGGACAGGTGAGATTAAGAAATTTGAAGATATGGAAGAGTGATAGTGTTCTAGGCAGCGGGAACAACATGAGGAAGAATATGTAGTTTGTTCAGGAAATAGCAAGTAATTCAGGTTGGCTTTGGTTGTTTTGTGTCTGAAAGGGACCAATAGACAAGACAAAAAGGCAGACTAAAGTCAGGCTTTAATGCCAAGCTAAAGAAATTGAATTTATGTAATTGGTTGCTGAGCAGAGAAGTCACATGCAAATTTAATCATGCTACTTATTGTGTCAAGCCTTTGATCACTTTACTTTGTCCTTATAGCAAAATCCAAACTTGATATGGTTTACTAGGTCCTTTGTGATCAGGCCCCTGTTTTACTCTTGGCTCAGCTTGCCATATTTATCCTCTTACCTATCTTCATTTACTGTTCATTCCTACTGAATTTCTTTTTGTAATCAAAACCACCATGCTCTTTGGCTCTTTATACATATTGTTACCTCTATCCACAACTTACTTTATTCTTCCCTATTTTTTGTCTAGCTAATTTGCACACTCATCTTTCAGATCTTGGCTTATTTCTGCTTCTGAGATATATTTCCTGTCTGCCCTCATTGAACTTCTAGTGAAGGAGGCATACATAAGCAATTATAGTGTGATACATGCTTTGGAAGAAATTCATGACAATAGGGAGTGCACATACAAAGGGAACATAGGTAATGGGCAAATATTTTCAGGCATGTTATTGGATACCAAATGGTATACATAGGATTCAGTAAATATTTGTAGAGTATTAGTACTAGAATATTTGCTTTAGGAAGCCTTATGATCAGGCAGCAGTCTTTGGTTATAAGGTTTTTCAAAATGTCATGCCTGTGCCATTAGAATTTTCTAGAGTGCTCATTGAAAGGGCAGATTCAGGCCCCACTCTTGATTTGTAATTTTTGGAAATGATGCCCATGAGTTTACATTTTAAACTACCTGAATGATCCCTATGGAAAGGGAAAACTGGAGGTAGGAAAATCAGTTAGGAGATGTACAGTGGTCTAGGTGATAGAGACAAATGCCTCAATTATAGTAATAACAGTGAAAGTAGATATGGGAGATAAAACTATAGGACCCTGCAGTAGTCTAGATATGGAGGATTCAAAAAAGGAACGACTGACAGGGCAAAGCATGGTTAGAACACAGTAGTAGTAACATTCATAGAAATGAATAAGGAAGTCATCCATTCAGCAAATACTTACTGCTTACTTGTTCCTGGCCATCTGCTTGGCATTAAGGATGCAAATGTGAATAAGATGTCCTTTGACCTCTAAGTACTCAGTCTTATAAGCGTATCTTGTAAGGACATCTTGGTTGCTTCCACAAAAATAAATATACTAGTGTGATATATTATAAGAGCATGTACTAAGGTATATCACCACACCCCAGCTTTTTTTTTTTTGAAATGGAGTTTCGCTCTTATTGCCCAGGCCAGAGTGCAATGGTGCGATCTTTCTCACCTCAACCTCCGCTGTTCAAGCGATTCTCCTGCCTCAGCATCCCAAGTAGCTGGGATTACAGGCATGCGCCACCACGCCCAGCTAATTTTGTATTTTTAGTAGAGATGGTGTTTCTTCATGGTTGGTCAGGCTGGTCTCGAACTTCCAACCTCAGGTGATACGCCTGCTTCGGCCTCCCAGAGTGCTGGAATTACAGGTGTGAGCCACCACACCCGGCCCCCAGCTTTTTATTTGTAGAGACAGAGTCTCACTATGTTGCTCAGGCTGGTTTTGAAATCCTGCCTCAAGCAATCCTCCTACCTCAACCTCCCAAAGCCCTAGGATTATAAGCCACTGTGCTCGGGACCTTTTTTGTGGGGTAATCAACAAACTGGAAAACCTCTTCTGACAACTCCTTATACATTCTCCTTCCCAGTATAGATGAGACTTTTTGTTTTTAAATACTTCCAAAGAATGAAAATTTATAATCTAGAGTATGTACATCCTCACTGAATTATTGTACTGTTTCAGGAAGGAAAGTTCCCAATAGTAGACATAAAAGTCCTCGCACAGTGAAATCTAAAATGGATCAAACAGATGATGTTACCTGGCCACTTCTAAATTCTTGTCTTAATGAAAGGTATGATGAAGCTATTATGTTAAAATATTTAAATGAAACACTTTCCTTCATGTATTTGCTTTATAAAGATGAATCTGATTTTTATGCTCATATTTCGGCTGAGAGCCTGGTGGAAGATCTTGTATTTTTAAATAATCTTTTAGGTTGAGTCCTTTAATAGAATAATTTTTACATTAGAAACATACAAGTTGTTGTTCTTGTGATGTTGAATTCACTGTTTTTTGTATATTCTGTGACTTTTTAAGTAACAAAAATATCAACGGTGAAAAGCAGTAAGTCATTCCTTGAATTACCAATTTAAAATAAACCGTGTACTTTTTATCTTTGGAGAGAATGTGATTTACTTTACAAAATTTTTGAATTTAAAATATACAATTTCCAGCAGCTGAAGTTTGTGAGTACATATATGTTGGCATTATAAACATCACTTGGTGATTACTTAATGCTTCATGAGAGATTTACTTTTTAAAAAGTAATGTAAAATATCTAAAAGTAATATTCCAACACTTTTTATGATTGAGACTCTTCTTGTAAAAATAAGATTAACTAGTTTTTGCCAGTTTTTTTTAAATGACACAAGGGATTTGTTTTGTTTTATTTTAGTCCTGTCGTTCTGCAATGTACACATGTAACACCACAAAGAGATAAGTCAGGTATGATTAAAAACAATGCTTTTTATTTTTAGAATACTAGAAATGTTAATAAAAATGAAACTTAACAATTTTCCCTTTTTTACCCCCAGTAGTATGTGGGAGTTTGTTTCACACACCCAAGTTTGTGAAGGTAAATATTCTCCCTGGTTTATTTTTGTGATGTAGTAATTGAAAATTTAACAATAGTGTTTTACCTTTGCCCTGAGATTTAAAAATCTGTACCTAGCATTCAGCCTCATATAGGCATTCAGTAAATGATAAGTGAAATAAAGAGTGAATGAAAAAATATCCTTAATGATCAGGGCATTGCTACAAAAGATAAACTATATTCTTTCTTCCCAGGGTTGTCAGACACCAAAACATATTTCTGAAAGTCTAGGAGCTGAGGTGGATCCTGATATGTCTTGGTCAAGTTCTTTAGCCACACCACCCACCCTTAGTTCTACTGTGCTCATAGGTAATACTATCAAATGTGTGTTTACAAGAAAGAGCAGATGAGGTTGATAATTGTTATCTCTAATACTTCTCATAAAATACTAGGTAATCCGTCTTTGGTAAAGGTGTTAGTAATTCACAATAATTCTATTACATTAAGTGTAGATTCGGTTAAATATAAAAACAATAAGTGGTATTCTGACCACCGGTGTCAAGCATTATGTTTTAGTACTCTGTCATTAATGTAGAATAGCTTACAAATATTCCTTTACCAGCCTATATAAGCATTTAAGAGGCAGTATTTGGTGTGACTGAATTTTTTTTACAAATGTTTGTGGTAATTTGGGCATTAAAGCAGCATTAAATAAGCTTTTGTTCTCTCTACTTAAATGTGTTCTACGGGTCTGTATTGCCAGTAGTACTGAATTGAAATCTTAAATTCCACAATTGTAATTACACAGCTATGTGATAAACTGCAATATTTAATTTATCCATTCATTTAACTGTAAACTCTTTGCAGTCTCACCATAGTTTCTGTTAACTAGGATCTAGAAATATTTCCTATCGTAGGCTGGTTGCAGTGGCTCACACCTGTAATCCCAACACTTTGGGAGGCTGAGAAAGGCAGATCACAGGAGGCCAGGAGTTTGAGACCACCCTGGCCAATGTGGTGAAACCCTGTCGCTACTAAAAATACAAAAATTAGCCAGGCGTGGTAGCACACACCTGTAATCTCAGCTACTGGGGAGCTGAGGCATGGGAATTGCTTGAACCTGGGTGGCAGAGGTTACAGTGAGCCAAGATTGTGCCATTGCACTCCAGTCTGGGTGACAGTAAGATTCTGTCTCCAAAAAAAAAAAGAAAAAAAAAAATCCTGTTTATAAAACTACTTAAAATCCCGAGTATCTGGCATTACAGGCATATACTACCACACCCAGCTAATTTTGTAGAGACAGGGTTTCTCCATGTTGGTCAGGTTGGTCTCAAACTCCCGACCTCAGGTGATCCTCCTGCCTCTGCCTCCCAAAGTGCTGGGATTACAGATGTGAGCCACCACACCCAGCCTTTGTATCTGTGTGGTTTTTTTTAAATTGCGACAAGGTTGCCCAGGCTGGAGTGCAGTTGCATGGTCACAGTTCACTGCAGCCTCAACCTCCCAGGCTCAATTAATCTTTCTGCCTCTCAGCCTTCCGAGTATCTGAGACTACAGGTGCTATACCACCAGTGTACTACCGTCTTGGCTAAATTTTTTTGTGTATTTTTTGTAGAGAATTGGGTGCCACCGTATTACCCACACTTGTCTCAAACTCCTGGGTTCAACGAGTCTGCCTGCTCTGGCCTCCCAGAGTGCTAGGATTACAGGTGTGAGCCACCACACCCACCTGTGACCATTCTTTTTTATTTTTATGAGATAATAAACGTATGAATTTAAATAAACATCTGTAAATAAATGTGATTATAGTACAAACAAGTATTTGGAAGTTCATCTAAACACATCACAGTTTATAGGCAAAGCATGAAAGATTGGATAATAATAGGAAAAAAGTAAATATTCAACTTTGTTTTCTTTTTTCTTTTTTTCTTTTTTTTTTTTTTTTGAGGTGGAGTTTCTCTCTGTCACCCATGCTGGAGTGCAGTGGCAGGATCTCGGCTCACTGTAACCTTTGCCTTCCAGGTTCAAGCAATTCTCCTGCCTCAGCCTCCTAGGTAGCTGGAATTACAGGCACCTACTACCACGCCTGGCTAATTTTTGTATTTTTAGTAGAGACGGGGTTTCTCCGTGTTGGCCAGGCTGGTCTCAAACTTCTGACCTCAAGTGATCCGCCCACTGCAGCCACATTTTTTTTTCTAAGAAGATACTGGCTAGATCATTGGTTCTCAAATTGCAGATTATGACCTCTTAATAGTTGTGAAACTTTGTGAGTACTATGTGCTCTTTTTAAATGAAATGAAAATTCTGAGTACATCACATACAGTTAGGGTTTAGAAAATTAAAAATACAGTATATCTAGTTAAATTTGAACTTCAGATAAAGAGTGAATAATTCTTGAGACATACTTAACACTAAAAAATTATTCTTTGTTTATCTGAAATTCAAATGTAATGAAGTGTCCTGTATTTTACCCAGCAGTCCTACACATAGTAAAGTTTGTTTTGTAAAACTTCCTTAACATTTGTGTGCCTGTATGTGTGTGCAGTCATAAAGTGTATATGTGTGTTTGTATGTATGTGTGTGTGTATATATATAAAACTAGGTTGTACTCAAAGCTTGAGCTTAATTTATTCCCAAACCAGTATTATATTTTGTTTATTCTAGCAAAATAACATTCCATTTTGATACCTCTTTAGCTGGGAGTAAGTTAACTCCATTCTGTTGCTTAGGAGAAATAATATGGGTAGAATCATTTTGAAAAGACGTGTTTAACATACAGTATGCCTTTAGGCTGTAGTATAAATACTAAAGTCTCCAAGCTTTAGCTTTTAAGTCATAACTTCAAAGCATCATCTGATTTTCCAACTCATTGTGGACAGTATTACCAGAAAGTCATGATCACCAAACCCTATCTTACCACCGTTTGAGTGGTACTAATGAAGAAAGGACAGTTTATTCACTGTGTTGATTGACCTTTCTAATTACTATACTTGAGTACTTGAGTCAGTTCATTTTGTTTCAAATGTATCATTTAATCAAATAGTAGATGTGCTTTTTGATGTCTGACAAAAAATAAGTTTTTGCATTCTACTGATAATATACAATACACATAAATTTTTATCTTACAGTCAGAAATGAGGAAGCATCTGAAACTGTATTTCCTCGTGATACTACTGCTGTAAGTAAATATGACAAATTGATTAGACTGTTGAAATTGCTAACAATTTTGGAATGCCTTGTTAAATTATTTGTCTTACATTTTTAATTTCCTAATCTGTAATTTAGCTAAGCCTTTGAGAAAGTCTCTAAACCTGATCCTATATGTGATTTTAACTTCCTGTGAAACTCTGCTGTCTCTCTTATTTAAGTTGTATATATACAGTAGTTCCCTTTTATTCATGGGGGATACATTCCAGTATCCCCCAGTGAATGCCTGAAACCTTAGTACTGAACCCTCTAAATATATATGTATATAAAATATGTATGGTATTTATGTAATAGGTATAGTATTTACATATATAGTATTTGTGTGTGTATATATATATATACACATCTGTAATCTTTTTTCTATAAGTACATACCCTGTGATAAAGTTTAATTCATAAATTAGGCACAGTAAGAGGTTAACAATAATAATAAAATATAGAACAAGTATAACAAAATACTGTAATAAAAGTTATGTGAATGTTGTCTCTCTCAGAATATCTTGTTCTGTACTCATGTGGCAGCAGCTTCATCAGCAGATGTGGCCTCTCCAGTAATTTTCATATTTTTCAGTCCAAACCTATTATTGAATCTGTGTAACCACCCCTTACTTGCAGTAAATGGCTTGGTATCATTCATTTCAGGGAATCCCTTGATGAAGTTTTTGTATAGGCTCTATGCTTCTGGCATAATGTGTTGCTGTCAATCAAAACAATCTGTTCCTGTCTTCCACCCACAAATTTAATACCTTTTCTGTTTTACCTAAGCACTTATGCACTGTGTGGCCATAACTTTTGTAGTTTGCAGTGTGACAGCAAAACTAGCTCACATGCCTTTCTTTTTCATAATTTCACAGATAGATTTGTTCTTACCATAGATCTCGGCAGTACGATTTTTTTCCTTAAGTCGAGAACTTTCGCTTTTCAATTAAAGGAAGCATTTTATGATTTCTCTTTGGCATATTTGAATTGCCAGCATCATTACATTTGTGCTTTGGGGCCACTGTTAAGTAAAATAAGGATGTCTTGAACACAAGCCCTGTGATAACGTAATAGCTGATATGATAACCAGGACAACTGCTAAGTGACTAACAGGTGGGTACCATATACAGCATGAGTACGCTGGACAGAGGGATGATTCACATCCCAAGTGGGATGGAGCAAGATGGTGCAATTTTTTTTCCTCCATTTTCATTTTCCTTTCCTATGATTTTCACATCCTAATGGTGCAAGATTTCATCACACTACTCAGGATGGCACACAATTTAAAACTTATTAATTGCTTACTTCCAAAAGTGAAACCATGGATAACGGGGGGCTACTACTATGTGTGCATTGAGAGTTTTTATACTAGTGATTTTAAACTATAATTTTTGCAGATTGTGAAATGCTATTTTTCTAACCATGATGAAAGTCTGAAGAAAAATGATAGATTTATCCCTTCTGTGACAGACAGTGAAAACACGAATCAAAGAGAAGCTACATGTCATGGTAAGTTTTCTGCTTAGTTGAACTACTGGTTTTTTGTTTTTGTTTTTTGTTTTTTTTGTGTGACTGAGTCTTGCTCTGTCACCCATAATCTCGGTTCAGTGCAACCTCTGCCTCCCATGCTCAAGCGATTCTCCTGCCTCAGCCTCCTAAGTAGCTGGGATTACAGGCATGCAGCACTACATCTGGTCAATTTTTGTATTTTTAGTAGAGATAGAGTTTCACTATGTTAGCCAGGCTGGTGTCAAGTGGGTGTGAGCCAACGTGCCCATCCAGAAGTACTGTTTTTAACTGGCACCATTGAAAGATTGCTTCTCTTTTTCTTAAAGAGAAAATACATTACTTTTTCTTTCTTGACCACTGAAGTAGTGTTTTATCTCAAAGTATTGAGAGTAGAAACTAACTTGATGTGCCTATGATCCGAGCTCCTCAAAAGGCTGAGGTGGGGGAGGATCACTTAAGCCCAGGAAGTCGAGGTTGCAGTGAGCTGTGTTTGTGCTGCTGCACTCCCACCTGGGTGACAGAGTGAGACCCTGTCTCAATGGAAAAAGGAGAAATGAGTTTGATTTAGATGACAGTATTTAAGTATTGTATAAGACAATGCTATTCAAGATGTGGTTGTGACACAAAAAACCTATTAAAAATTTTCAGAGACAATAAGGTATATAATTAACAAAATAGGAGGGTTTTTTTTTCTAATTAGCAAATGTGGCTTAGATATGCCATAGTTTACCTAATCAGGTCATGGAATATTGCATTTTTCTTAGTATGTGTGTATGTCTGTATAACTCTACAGGATTTGATATCTGTTTTTGTATGTGTGGTATCATGTATGTATGTATATGCATATGTAAAATTAGATTTACTCTTGTTATAGGGCCACAGAATTGATTTGGAACATCTGGTTTTATAAATCTTAGAATATTTCACTGTATATATAATAAGATTCGGTGAGTTTTAATTGTGTAGAGCTGCTAAAGAAAGATTTTTAGGGATTGGTGTTTGACCAAAAGGCTTTGGGTTCATTGGAATGAGGGGGAATCAGGCTTTACCAGAAGAACAGAGGGGGTGACAAGCCAAAAAATAAAATATCTAGCATTCAGAATAACTGACTTTAAATACTGACATGTAATATTTAGTATATCCTACATAAATACTGTTTCTATGAGAAAGGTTGTGAGAATAACATATATGGCTTATAAAATGTTATTTAATGTGCTTCTGTTTTATACTTTAACAGGATTTGGAAAAACATTAGGGAATTCATTTGGTAAAGTAAATAGCTGCAAAGACTACATTGGAAAGTCAATGCCAAATGTCCTAGAAGATGAAGTATATGAAACAATTGTAGATACTTCTGAAGAAGATAGTTTTTCATTATGTTTTTCTAAATATAGAAAAAGAAATTTACAAAAAGTAAGAACTGGGAAGACTAGGAAAAAAATCTTCTATGAAGCAAACACTGATGAATGTGAAAAATCTAAAAGCCAAGTGAAAGAAAAGTGCTCCTTTGTATCTGAGGTGGAACCAAATGATACTGATCCATTAGATTCAAATGTAGCAAATCAGAAGCTCTTTGAGAGTGCAAGAGACAAAACCTCCAAGGAAGTTGTACCATCTTTGGCCTGTGAATGGTCTCAACTAACCCTTTCAGGTCTAAATGGAACCCAGATGGAGAAAATACCCCTATTACATATTTCTTCTTGTGACCAAAATAATTCAGAAAAAAACCTATTAGATGCAGAGACTGAAAGAAAGGAAGATTTTCTTACTTCAGAGAATTCTTTGCCAGATATTTCTAGTCTCCCAAAATCAGAGAAGCCATTAAATGAGGGGATCATGGTAAATAAGAGAGATGAAGAGCAGCATCTTGAATCTCATGGAGACTACATTCTTGCAGTAAAGCAGGCAACATCTGGAACTTCTCCAGTGGCCTCTTCTTTTCAGGGTATCAAAAAGTCTATATTCAGAATAAGAGAATCACCTAAAGAGACTTTGAGTGGAAGTTTTTCTGGTAGTATGACTGATCCAAATGTTAAAAAAGAAACTGAAGCCTCTGAAAGTAAACTAGAAATACATACTGTTTGCTCGTGGAAAGAGGATACCTTATGTCCAAATTCAATTGATAATGGAAGCTGGCCAGCCTCTATCACACAGACTTCTGTAGCTTCGAAGAATGCAGGTTTAATATCCACTTTGAAAAAGAAAGCAAATAAGTTCATTTATGCTGTACATGATGAAACATCTTATCAAGGAAAAAAAAATACAGAAAGACCAAAAATCAGAACTAATTAACTCTTCACCCCAATTTGAAGCAAATGCTTTTGAAGCAACACTTACATTTGCAAATACTGATTCAGGTACCTCTCTCTTTTTTTTTTTTTTGGTAAATAATGCATATAGTTTTATAGATGACGATTCCTCCATTTTTTGTCTTTTTAAAAAATCTTCATATCTTAAATTTAATCTTAGGCATCTATGCATTATTGTTTAGGTCTTTCATTATCAATGTTTAGAATCAGGTCACTCAAACATGGTAGATAAATTTGCATAGTATGTGTATATACATCACTCGTGAGACAGCTTTATTTTTATTTTTATATATTTTCTTTATTGTACTTTAGGTTCTGGGGTACATGTGCAGATCCTGCAGGATTGTTGCATAGGTACATACATGACAATGAAATTTCTGCTGCCTCCATCCCCCCCATCACCTATATCTGACATTTCTCCCCATGTTATCCCTCCGCTAGTTGCCCCAACAGACCCCAGTGTGTGATGCTCACCTCCCTGTGTCCATATGTTCTGATTGTTCAACACCCGCCTATGAGTGAGAACATGCGGTGTTTGATTTTCTGTTCTTGTGTCAGTTTGCTGAGAATGATGGTTTCCAGATTCATCCATGCCCCTACAAAGGACACAAACTCATTGTTTTTTATGGCTGCATAATATTCCATGGTGTATATGTGCCACATTTTCCTTGTCCAGTCTATTGTTGATGGGCATTTGGGTTGGTTCCAGGTCTTTGCTATTGTAAACAGTGCTGCAATGAACATACGTGTGTGTGTGTCTTTATAATAGAATGATTTATAATCCTTTGGATATATACCCAGTAATGGGATTGCTGGGTCAAGTGGAATTTCTGTTTCTAGGTCCTTGAGGAATCACCATACTGTCTTGCAAAATGGTTAAACTAATTTACACTCCCACTAACGGTGTGAAAGCGTCCTATTTCTCCACATCCTCTCCATCATCTATTGTTTCCAGATTTTTTAATGATCACCATTGTAACTGAAGTGAGATGGTATCTCCTTGTGGTTTTGATTTGCATTTCTCTAATGACTAGTGATGATGAGCATTTTTTCATATGTTTGTTGGCCTCATATATGTCTTCTTTTGAAAAGTGTCCGTTCATGTCCCTCGCGCAGTTTTCAATGGGTTTGTTTGTTTTTTCTTGTAAATCTCTTTTAGTTTTTGTAGATTCTGGATATTAGCCTTTTGTCAGATGGGGGAGATGGCAAAAATTTTTTCCCATTCTGTTGGTTGCCAGTTCACTCTAATGATTGCTTCTTTTGCTGTGCGGAAGCTCTGGAGTTTAGTTAGATCCCATTTGTCTTTTTTGGCTTTTGTTACCAGTGCTTTTGGTGTTTTAGTCATGAAGTCCTTGCCTATACCTATGTCCTGAATGGTTTTGCCTAGGTTTTCTTCTAGGGTTTTTATGTTGTTAGGTCTTATGTTTAAGTCTTTAATCTGTCTCGAGTTAATTTTAGTGTAAGGTGTCAGGAAGGGGTCCAGTTTCTGTTTTCTGCACATGACTAGCCAGTTTTCCCAGTACAATTTATGAAACAGGGGAATCCTTTCCCCATTGCTTGTTTTTGTCAGGTTTGTCAAAGATCAGATGATTGTAGTTGTGTGGTGCTGCCTCCGAGGCCTCTGTTCTGTTCCACTAGTCTGTATCTCTGTTTTGGTTCCAGGACCATGCTGTTTTGATTACTCTAGCCTTGTAGTATAGTTTGAAGTCAGGTTGCATGATGCTTTCAGCTTTGTTCTTTTTGCTTAGTATTGTCTTAGCTATGCGAGCTCTCTTTGGTTCCATTTGAAGTTTAAGGTGTTTTTTCCAGTTCTGTGAAGAGGGTCATAGGTAGCTTGATGGGAATAGCGTTCAATCTATAAATTATTTTGGGCAGTATAACCATTTTCACAATATTGATTCTTCCTGACCATGACTATGGAATGTTTTTCCATCTGTTTGTGTCCTCTCTCATTTCCTCGAACAGTGACTCGTAGTTCTCCTTGAAGAGGTCCTTTACATCCTTTGTTAGTTGTATTCTTAGGTATTTTATTCTCCTTGTAGCAATTATAAATGGGAGTTTGCTCTTGATTTCGCTCTCTGTTTGTCTGTTATTGGTGTATAGGAATACTTGTGATTTCTGCACATTGATTTTGTATCTTGAGACTGCTGAAGTTGCTTATCAGTTTCAGGAGATTTTGGGCTGAGACAATGGGGTCTTCTAAATATACAATCATGTTGTCTGCAAATAGAGACAATTTGACTTCCTCCTTTCCTAATTGAATACCCTTTCTTTCTTTTTCTTGCCTGATTGCTCTGGCTAGAACTTCCAATACTATATTGAATAGGAGTGGTGAGAGAGGGCTAGTGCCAGATTTCAAAGGGAATACTTCCAGTTTTTGCCCATTCAATATGACATTGGCTGTGGGTTTGTCGTAAATAGCTTTTATTAGTTTGAGATATGTTCCATCGTTTATTGAGAGTTTTTAGCAAAAAGGGCTATTGAATTTTGTTAAAGGCCTTCTCTGCCTCTATTGAGATAATCATGTGGTTTTTGGCTTTGGTTCTGTTTATACACTTGGATTACGTTTATACACTTGCATATGTTGAACCAGCCTTGCATCCCCAGTATGAAGCCTACTTGATCGTGATGGATAAGCTTTTTGATGTGCTGTTCCAATCGGTTTGCCAGTATTTTATTGAAGATTTTTGCATCTACGTTCATCATGGAGATTGGCCTGAAGTTTTCTTTTTGTCTTGAGTCTCTGCCGGGTTTTGGTATCAGGATGATGTTGGTCTCATAACATGATATGGGAAGGATTCCCTCTTTTTGTATTGTTTGGAATAGTTTCAGAAGGAGTGGTTTCAGAAGCTTCTCTTTGTATGTCTGGTGGAATGCAGCTGTGAACCCATCTGGACCTGGGCTTTTTTTGGTTGGTAGGCTATTAATTGCTGCCTCAACTTGTTATTGGTCTATGCAGGGTTTTGACTTCTTCCTGGTTTAGGCTTGGGAGGGTGCAAGTATCCAGGAATTTATCCATTTCTTCCAGGTTTACTGGTTTATGTGCATTGTTTGGAGTAATCTCTGATGGTAGTCTGTATTTCTGTAGAATCTGAGGTGATATCCCCTTTATTGTTTCTTATTGCATCTATTTGATTCTTCTCTCTTTTCTTTTTTATTAATCTGGCTAGCAGTCTGTCTATTTTGTTGATCTTTTTAAAAAACCAGCTCCTGGATTTATTAATTTTTTGAAGGGTTTTTTTGTATCTCTATCTCCTTTAGTTCTGCTCTGATCTTAGTTATTTCTTGTCTTCTGCTAGCTTCTGAGTTTTTTTGAACTTGCTCCTCTAGCTTTTCAGTTTCGATAGGGTGTTGATTTTAGAGCTTTCCTTGCTTCTCATGTGGGCATTTATTACTATAAATTTTTCTCTAGACACTGCTTTAAATGTGTCCCAGAGATTCTGGTACATTGTGTCTTCATTCTCGTTGGTTTCAAAGAACATCCTTATTTCTGCCTTCATTTCATTTTTTTATCCTGTCAACATTCAAGAGCCAGTTCAGTTTCCATGAAGTTGTATGGTTCTGAGTTAGTTTCTTAATCCTGAGTTCTAATTGATTGCACTGTGGTCTGAGAGACTGTTTGTTATGATTTCCATTCTTTTGCATTTGTTGAGGAGTGATTTACTTCCAATTATGTGGTCAGTTTTAGAGTAGGTGTGATGTGGTGCTGAGGAGAATGTATATTTTGTGGATTTGGGATGGAGAGTTCTGTAAATGTCTATTAGGTTTGCTTGGTCCAGATCTGAGTTGAAGACCTGGATATCCTTGTTAGTTTTCTGTCTCGTTGATCTAATATTGACAGTGGAGTGTTAAAGTCTCCCACTATTATTGTGTGGGAGTCTAAGTCTCTTTGTAGGTCGTTAAGAACTTGCTTGTTGTATCTGGGTGCTTCTGTATTGGGTGCGTATATATTTAGGATCTTTAACTCTTCTTGTTGCATTGATCCTTTTACCATTATGTAATGCCCTTCTTTGTCTCTTTTGATCTTTGTTGGTTTAAAGTCCATTTTATCAGAGAGTAGGATTGCAACTCCTGCTTTTTTTTTGCCCTCCATTTGCTTGGTAAATCTTCCTCCATCCCTTTATTTTGAGCCTATGTGTATCCTTGTACGTGAGATGGGTTTCCTGGATACAGCACACAGATGGGTTTTGACTTTTTTTCTAATTTGCTAGTCTGTCTTTTGATTGGGGCATTTAGCCCATTTACATTTAAGGTTAATATTGTTAAGTGTGAATTTGATACAGCCATTTTGATGCTAGCTGGTTGTTTTGCCCCGTTAGTTGATACAGTTTCTTCATTATGTCGATTCTCTTTACCATTTGGTACGTTTTTGGAGTGGCTGGTACTGGTTGTTCCTTTCTATGTTTAGTGCTTCTTTCAGGAGCTCTTGTAAGGCAGGCTTGGTGGTGATGAAATCTCTTAGCAGTCTCTTGTTCATAAAGGATTTTATTTCTCCTTTGCTTATGAAGCTTAGTTTGGCTGGATATGAAATTCTAGGTTGAAAGCTCTTTTCTTTAAGGATGTTGAATATTGACCACATTCTCTTCTGGCTTTTAGGGTTTCTGTC
This sequence comes from Ateles fusciceps, assembly GCA_036589455.1. Taxonomy (NCBI): domain Eukaryota; kingdom Metazoa; phylum Chordata; class Mammalia; order Primates; family Atelidae; genus Ateles; species Ateles fusciceps. The sequence continues at coordinate 1,879,543 of JAZHEH010001076.1, forward strand.
GAGAGATCTGCTGTGAGTCTGATGGGCTTCCCTTTGTGGGTAACCCGCCCTTTTCTGTCTGGCTGCCCTTAGCATTTTCTCCTTCGTTTCAACCTGGTGAATCTGATGATTATGTGCCTTGGGGTTGCTCTTCTTGAGGAATATCTTTGTGTGTTCTCTGTATTTCCTGGACTTGAATATTGGCCTGCCTTGCTAGGTTGGGGAAGTTCTCCTGGATAATATCCTGAAGAGTGTTTTCCTGCTTGGATTCATTTATCTCCGTCATATTCAGGTACACCTATCAAACATAGATTAGGTCTTTTCACATAATCCCATATTTCTTGGAGGGTTTGTTCATTTCTTTTCACTCTTTTTTTTTTTCTCTAATCTTGCCTTCTTGTTTTAGTTCATTGATTTGATCTTCAGTCTCTGATATCCTTTCTTCTGCTTGGTGGATTCAGCTGTTGAAACTTGTGTATGCTTCACGAAGTTCTCGTGTTGTGTTTATCAGATCCATGAGGTCATTTATATTATTCTCTAAGCTGTTTATTCTTGTTAGCATTAAGTAAAACCTTTTTTCAAGGTTGTTAGTTTCTTTGCATTGGGTTAGAACATGTTCTTTTAGCTCAGAGAAGTTTGTTATTACCTACCTTCTGAAGCCTGTTTCTGTCAATTCATCAGACTCATTCTCCATCCAGCCTTGTTCCCTTATTGGTGAGGAGTTGTGATCCCTTGGAGGAGGAGAGATGTTGCGGTTTTGGGTGTTTTCATCCTTTTTGCATTGGTTTCTTCCCATCTTTGTGGATTTATCTACCTGTGATCTTTGTAGTTCGTGACTTTCGGATGCAGCCTCTGAGTGGACGTCCTTTTTGTTGATGTTGAAGTTATTTATTTCTGTTTTTTAGTTTTCCTTCTAACAGGCCCCTCTGCTGTAGGACTGCTAGAGGTCTACTCCAGACCCGGCTTGCCTGGGGATCACCTGTGGTGGCTGCAGAACAGTTAGGGTTGCTGCCAGTTTCTTCTTCTGTTACCTTTGTCCCAGAAGGATATCCGCCATATGTCAGCCTGAGCTCTCCTTTATGAGGTGTCTCTTTGAATATACGGGTGTCAGGGAGCTGCTTGAGGAGACAGTCTGTCCCTTATAGGAGCTCAGGTGCTGAGCTGAGAGCTCCGTTGTTCTGTTCAGAGCTGCTGGGCAGGTACGTTTAAGTCTGCTGCAGCTGAACTCGTAACTGTCTTTTTTCCCAGGTGCTCTATCCTTGGAAGGTGGGGCTTTGTTTATTAGTTCCTGACATGCTGCTGCTGTTTTTCAGAGATGCCTTGCTCAGCAAGGAGGTAGTCTAATCACAGTATGCCAGCAGATACATTGCTGAGCTGTCGTGGGCTCCGCCCAGCTGCTGTGTGAACTTCCTTGTGGTTTTGTTTACAGAGGTACAGTTAGAACTGCGTTGGTAGTGGCGATCTGCCTCGGTAATGGTGAACTGCCTCAGTAATGGCGGAGAGCCTCGGTAGTGGTGTACTGCCTCAGTAAAGGCTGACACCCTTTCACCAACCGAGCTGGACCATCCTGGGTCCAGATGTGCTTGCTGCGAAACTCTCAACCCAGAACGTTTCAGATTGCTGGTCTTTGTGGGAGTGGGACCCACTGAGCCAGATCACCTGGCTCCCTGTTTCAGCCGCCTTTTTTTCAGTTGAATGGGTGACTCTGTCTCCCAGGTGTTCCAGGAGCCAGTTGAAACAGCCGCCCAGATTTGTGTGAGTTTTTGTGCAGAGACCCACGGCACTGGCTGAAACAGCCATGCTGGAAACTCATGGCACTTTTCAGCCTGGGAATCACCTGGTCTGTTGGCGGGAAAAACGCATTTGAAAATGGGGTGATCACTCACCCTCTGTGTTGTTCTCCCTGGGAACTGCACTCCAGAACTGTTACTATTCGGCCATCTTGGATCTGCCTCCAAGACAGCTTTATTTTACTTTAAGTTCCAGGGTGCATGTGCAGCATGTGCACTTTTGTTACATAGGTAAATGTGTGCCATGGTGGTTGCTGTACCTATCAACCCATCACCTGAGTATTAAGCCCAGCAGTCATTAGCTATTTTTCCTGATGCTCTCCTTTCCCCCACATACCCCAACTCCCAGCAGACCCAGTGTGTGTTGTTCCCCTCCCTGTGTCCATGTTTTCTCGTTGTTCAGCTCCCACTTATGAGTGAGAACATTGATGTGATGTTTGGTTTTCTTTTCCTGCATTAGTTTGTTTAGGGTAATGACTTCCAGCTCCATCCATGTCCCTGCGAAGGACATGATCTTGTTCTTTTATGGCTGCATGATATTCCATGATGTATACATACCACAGTTTCTTTATCCAGTCTGTCATTGGTGGGCATTTGGGTTGACTCCATGTCTGTGCTATTGGGAATAGTGCTGCAGTGAACATACATGTAAAGATACATGGTCTTAGCTTTGTGCAATGGCAGTATCGTACCCAATGAGGTTTATCCAAGGTGCAATTATGGCTAATTGAAAACTTTTCCCAATACCCCACTGTGACGACCTGCCATATAGTCAGCAATGGCAATTTTTGACAGTCTCTATGGAGACTGAATTTAAAAAAAAAAAAAAGATACATGATCTTTATAATAGAATGATTTCTATTTCTTTGGGTATATATTCAGTAATGGAATTGCTGAGTCAAATGATATTTCTGATTCTGGGTCTTTGAGGAATTGCCACACTGTCTTCCACAGTGGTTGAACTAATTTACATTCCCATCACAACCTGAGTCAGTTTTTGATTCATAAACATTCAGTGCTTGGCTACCTAATTCCTGCTTTAATTTAAAAAGTGTTCATTGTATGCAAATTGGACAATTCTATTAACGTGGTGCTATTTACTATGTATTTTCTCTAAAGCATGTTTAAAAAAAAAAGGCTAGGTGTAGTGGCTTGTGCCTGTAATCTAGGACTTTGGGAGGCTAAGGTGGGAGGATCACTTGTGGTCAGGAGTTTAAGAACATACTGGGCAATATAGCAAGACCCCATCTCTACAAGCTATGTCATAGCTGTTCAGGTTGCTCAGACAGGAGGATCACTTGAGCCCAAGTGGCTGAGGCTGCAATGAATCAAAATTGTACCAGTGCACTCCAATCTGGGCCACAAAATGAGACCTTGTTCCAAAAAAAAAAAAAAAAAAAAAATTACATAGAAGAAATACTTGCTAAAGTTAATATAGGCCAGTTCTAAAATAATGATTTGTTGTTGTTGTTACATAATTTTCTTAAAGATTTTAGATATTGCATAGTGTTATTGCTCTATTTCTGCATCTCCGCATGTGTAGTTCTGTCCTCTGTCTTTGTTGTTATAGCAATTCACTTATCAGCAACTAAACTGTGTTTATAAAGTGATTTTATCTCCCTATGAGAAGATTTTAGTGAATAGCTCAGTGAATGGTAGAGTTGGTGGGACCAGAGTACAGAACTGTTTGAAGTTTGAATTAAATTTTTAGAGACAAATATTTGATACTATATATATCATAGTTATAGCCAATGAAAAAGCTAATATAGGCCAGGTGTGGTGGCTCATGCCTGTAATCCCAGCACTCTGGGAGGCCAAGGCAGGTGGATCACTTATGGTCAAGAATTTGAGACCAGCCTGGTTGGTATGGTGAAACCCCATCTTTACTAAAAAAACAAAAATTAGCTAGGTGTGATGGTATGTGCCTGTAATCCCAGCTACTTGGGAGGCCAAGGCAGGAGAATCCTTGAATCTGGGAGATGGAGGTTGCAGTGAGCTGAGATCATGCCACTGCACTCCAGCCTGGGTTACAGAGCAAGACTGCATCTCAAAAAAAAAGAAAAAAGCGAATACATGTGATCACTAATGAAAAAAAATGCAATTAAGAACTTGTTAGAAAATTCAGAGGGTCAAGAAATTTAACAGAACAGTTTAACTCATTTGCCTTTATCATTGAGGTTAGATTGTCTTTCAGGCTGTTAATATATGGACCCTGTTTTTTAAAATTGTGGGGTTTTTTTTCAATGTAAAAGAATTAAGAAAATGGTTACTTTTCTAATTCCTTTTCTCTGCCTTTCTGTTCACACCAGTTTTTTTTTTTTTTGGTTTGATTTTGTTTTTGAGACAGAGTCTTGCTCTGTTGCCCAGGGTGGGGTGCAGTGGTGCGATCTCAGCTCACTGCAACCTCCATGTCCCAGGTTCAAGCAGTTCTCTGCCTCAGCCTCCCAATTAGCTGGGATTACAGGCCCCTGCCACCATGCCTGGCTAATTTTTTTAATTTTTAGTAGAGATGGGATTTCACCATCTTGGCCAGGCTGGTCTTGAACTCCTGACCTTGTGATCCACCCACCTTGGCCTCCCAAAGTGCTGGGATTACAGGTGTGAGCCATCACCCCCAGCCATACACCAGTATTATTAATAGCAATGAAATTTTTTCAATTTTATGTTCCAATAAAAATTACTTTGAGTTTTGTTTATGGTAGCTAGCTACTTCCTTGACATAGATACTAATTTTGATTGAGTTGGTACCTATTATTAAAAAGAAAAACAACTTAGGTCTAATTTATCTTTAGCTAAAAAATGTAATAACTAAAAAATAGAGGATATTTAGGATTTTTCTGCTTTAAATCTGACATTCACTTATTTTCATGTAATTTGTGTTTTAAACACTACCTTTTTATTTTTTATTTTTAGAGACAGTGTCTCATTCTGTTACCTAGTCTGGAGTACACTGGTGTGATCTCAGCTCACTGTAGCTTCGACCTCCTGGACTCAAGCAGTCCTTGCACCTCACCCTCCTGAGTATCTGGCTCCATAGGCATATACCACCACACCCAGCTAATTTTTATTTTTCGTAGAATCACGGTCTCACTACGTTGCTCAGGCTGGTCTTGAACTCCTGGGCTCAAGCAATCTTTCTGCGTCAGCCTCCCAAAAGTGCTGGGATTAGAGGCATGAGCCACCATGCCCAAACACTACCTTTTTAACTTAGTGAAAATATTTAGTGAATGTGATTGATGTTACTTTAATTTTGTCACTTTGTGTTTTTATGTTTAGGTTTATTGCATCCTTCTGTCCAAAGAAACTGTTCACAGATTGATTCTGGAGAACCAACTTTGTCCTTAACCAGCTCTTCTGGGACAATTCTGAGGAAATGTTCTAGAAATGAAACATGTTCTAATAATATAATAATTTCTCAGGCTCTTGATTATAAAGAAGCACAATGTAATAAGGAAAAACTACAGTTATTTATTACCCCAGAAGGTGATTCTCTGTCATGCCTGCAGGAAGGACAGTGTGAAAATTATCCGAAAAGCAAAAAAGTTTCCGATATAAAAGAAGAGGTCTTGGCTGCAGCATGTCACCCGGTACAACATTCAGAAGTGGAATATTGTGATACTGACTTTCAGTCACAGAAAAGTCTTCTACATGACCATGAAAATGCCAGCACTCTTATTTTAACTCCTACTTCCAAGGATGTACAGTCAAACCTATTCATGACTTCTAGAGGCAAAGAATCATACAGAATTTCAGACGAGCTCAAATGTAACAATTATGAAGCTGATTTTGAATTAACCAAAAATATTCCCATGGAAAATAATCAAGATGTACATGCTTTAAATGAAAATTCTAAAAACATTGAACTGTTGCCACCTGAAAAATACATAACAGTAGCATCACCTTCAAGATATGTACAATTCAACCAAAACACAAATCTAGGAGTAATCCAAAAAGATCAAGAAGAAACTACTTTAATTTCAAAAATGACTGTCAATCCAGACTCTGAAGAACTTTTGTCAGACAATGAGAGTAATTTTGTCTTCCAAGTAGCTAGTGAAAGGAATAATTTTGCTTTAGAAAATACTACTAAGGAACTTCATGAAGCGGACTTGACTTGTGTAAACAAACCCATTTTCAAGAACTCTACCATGGTATTATATGCAGACATAGTTGATAAACAAGCAACCCAAGTTTCAATTAAAAAAGATTTAGACTCATCAAATATAGTTTATGATCTTGCAGAGGAGAAAAAAAATAGTGTAAAGCAGCATCTAGAAATGACTCTAGGTCAAGATTTAAAATCAGACATCTCCTTGAATATAGATAAAATACCAAACAAAAATAACGATTACAAGGACAAATGGGCAGGACTCTTACATCCAATTTCAAATCACAGTTTTGAAGGTAGATTCAGAACAGCTTCAAATAAGGAAATCAAGCTCTCTGAACATAACATTAAGAAAAGCAAAATGCTCTTCAGAGATATTGAAGAACAATATCCTACTAGTTTAGTTTGTGTTGAAATGGTAAATACCTTGGCATTAGATAATCAAAAGAAACTAAGCAAGCCTCAGTCAATTAAGACTGTATCTACACATGTACGGAGTAGTGTATTTGTTTCTGACTGTAAAAATAGCCTTACAGCCCCTCAGATGTTATTTTCAAAGGAGGATTTTAATTCAAACCATAACTTAACACCTAGCCAAAAGACAGAAATTACAGAACTTTCTACTATATTAGAAGAATCAGGAAGTCAGTTTGAATTCACACAGTTTAGAAAACCTAGCTACATATTGCAGAATAATACGTTTGAAGTACCTGAAAACCAGATGACTGTCTTAAATACCACTTCTGAAGAATGCAGAGATGCTGATCTTCATCTCATAATGAATGCGCCATCAGTTGGTCAGGTAGACAGAAGCAAGCAATTTGAAGGTACACTTGGAGTTAAACAAAAGTTTTCTGGCTTGTTGAAAAATGACTGTAACAAAAGTGCATCTGGTTATTTAACAGATGAAAATGAAGTGGAGTTTAGAGGCTTTTATTCTGCTCATGGCGTAAAACTGAATGTTTCTACTGAAGCTCTGCAAAAAGCTGTGAAACTGTTTAGTGATATTGAGAATATTAGTGAGGAAACTTCTGCAGAAGTAGATCCAATAAGTTTATCTTCAAGTAAATGTCATGATTCTGTTGTTTCAATGTTTAAGATAGAAAATCATAATGAGAAAAATAATGAATGCCAACTAATATTACAAAATAATATTGAAATGACTACTGGTGCTTTTGTTGAAGAAATTACTGAAAATTACAAGAAAAATATTGAAAATGATGATAAATATTCTGCTGCCAGTAGAAATACTCATAACTTAGAATTCGATGGCAGTGATTCCAGTAAAAATGATACTGTTTATATTCATAAAGATGAAAATGACTTGCCACTTACTAATCAGCACAACATATGTCTTAAATTATCTGGCCAGTTTATGAAGGAGAGAAACACTCAGATTAAAGAAGGTTTGTCGGATTTAACTTTTTTGGAAGTTGTGAAAGCTCAAGAAACGTGTCATGGTAATACTGCAAATAAAGAAGAGTTAACTACTACTAAAATGGAGCAAAATATAAAAGATTTTGAGACTTTTGATATATCTTTTCAGACAGCAAGTGGGAAAAATATTAGTGTCTCCAAAGAGTCATTTAATAAAGTCGTAAATTTCTTTGATCAGAAACCAGAAGAATTGCATAACTTTTCCTTAAATTCTAAATTACATTCTGACATAAGAAAGAACAAAATGGGCATTCTAAGTCATGAGGAAACAGACATAGTTAAAAACAAAACAGTGAAAGAAAGTATCCCAGTTGGCACTGGAAATCAACTAGTGACCATCCAGGAACAACCCAAAAGTGATGTCAAAAAGATCAAAGAACCTACCCTGTTGGGTTTTCACACAGCTAGTGGGAAAAAAGTTAAAATTGCAAAGGAATCTTTGGACAAAGTGAAAAATCTTTTTGATGAAAAAGAGCAAGATACTGGTGAAATCACCAGTTTTAGCCATCAAGGGGCAAAGACCCTAAAGTACAGAGAGGCCTATAAAGACCTTGAATTAGTGTGTGACACAGTTGAGATAGCAACTACTCCAAAGTGTGAAGAAATGCAGAATTCTCTCAGTAATGATAAAAATCTTGTTTCTGTTGAGACTGTGGTGCCACCTAAGCTCTTAAGTGATAATTTATATACACATACTGAAAGTCTCAAAACATCTGAAAGTATCTTTTTGAAAGTTAAAGAATATGAAAATGTAGAAAAAGAAACAGCAAAAAGTCCTGCAACTTGTTACACAAATCAGTCCCCTTATTCAGTCATTGAAAGTTCAGCCTTAGCTTTTTACACAAATTGTAGTAGAAAAACTTCTGTGAGTCAGACTTCATCACTTGAAGCAAAAAAATGTGTTAGAGGAGAATTTGATGATCAACCAGAAAGAATAAATACTGTAGATTATGTAGGAAATTCTTTGTATGAAAATAATTCAAACAATACTATAACTGAAAGTAACAAAAATCATCTCTCCGAAAAACAAGCTACTTGTTTAAGTAACAGTAACATGTCTAACAGCCATTCCTACCATTCTGATGAGGTATATAATGATTCAGGATATCTCTCAAAAAATAAACTTGATTCTGGTATTGAGCCAGTAGTGAAGAATGTTGAAGACCAAAAAAACGCCAGTTTTTCCAAAGTAACATCCAATGTGAAAGATGCAAATGCATACCCGCAAACTGTAAATGAAGATATTCGTGTTAAGGAACTTGTGACTAGCTCTTCACCCTGCAAAAATAAAAATGCAGCCATTAAATTGTCCATATCTAATTGTAACAATTCTGAGGTAGGGCCTCATGCATTTAGTACAGCCAGTGGTAAAACAGTTTGTGTTTCACATGAAACAATTAAAAAAGTGAAAGAGAGATTTACAGACAGTCGCAGTAAAGTAATTAAGGAAAACACTGAGAATAAATCAAATAATTGCCAAACAAAAATTCTGGCAGGTTGTTACAAGGCATTGAATGATTCAGAGGATATTTTTCGTAATTCTCCAGATAATGATGAATGTAGTATGCATTCACATAAGGTTTTTGCTGACGTTCAAAGTGAAGAAATTTTACAACATAACCAAAAAATGTCTAGAGTGGAGAAAGTTTCTAAAATACCACCTTGTGATGTTAGTTTGGAAACTTCAGATATACATAAATTTAGTATAGGGAAGCTTCCTAAATCAGTCTCGTCTACAAATACTCGTGGAATTTTTAGCACAGCAAGTGGAAAATCTGTACAGGTATCAAACGCTTCATTACAAAAGGCAAGACAAGTGTTTTCTGAGATAGACGATAGTACCAAGCAACTCTTTTCCAAAGTATTGTTTAAAAATAATGAACATTCAGACGAGCTTACAAGAGAAGAAAATACTACTACACAGACAGCAGAACATTTGATATCCCAAAAAGGCTTTTCATATAATGTGGTAAATTCATCTACTTTTTCTGGATTTAATACAGCAAGTGGAAAGCAAGTTTCCATTTCAGAAAGTGCCTTACACAAAGTTAAGGGAATGTTAGAGGAATTTGATTTAATCAGAACTGAGCATAGTCTTCACCATTCACCTACATCTAGACAAAATGTATCAAAAATACTTCCTTGTGGTGTTAAGAGAATCCCAGAGCACTGTATAAACTCAGAAATGGAGAAAACCTGCAGTAAAGAATTTAAATTATCAAATAACTTCAATGTTGAAAGTGGTTCTTCAGAAAATAATCACTCTATTAAAGTTTCTCCATATCTCTCTCAGTTTAAACAAGACAAACAACAGTTGGTATTAGGAACCGAAGTCTCACTTGTTGAAAACATTCATGTTTTGGGAAAAGAACAGGCTTCACTTGAAAACGTAAAAATGGAAATTGGTAAAACTGAAACTTTCTCTGATGTTTCTGTGAAAACAAATATAGAAGTTTGTTCTACTTACTCCAAAGACTCAGAAAACTACTTTGAAACAGAAGCAGTAGAGATTGCTAAAGCTTTTATGGAAGATGATGAACTGATAGAATCTGAACTGCCAAGTCATGCCACACACTCTCTTTTTACATGTTCCAAAAATGACGAAATGGTTTTGTCAAATTCAAGAATTGGAAAAAGAAGAGGAGAGGCCATTATCTCAGTGGGTAAGTATTCATTTTTACCTTTTGTGTTGCTAATCACTATTTTTAAAGTGTTCATTCAGTAGACTTGGTATGCTAACAATTAGAGTGTTATAAACTATGTTTTTTCAGCCATTTTTGTGTAGTTTCAGTGAGTATGATTTGAGATACAGAAATCTGTATACAGATTTGATGTCTCTGAATCTGTATACCAAGAAATCATGTTTTAAGGGTCTCCTAATGTGTTTTTAAAAGATTATTAGTGTAATAATTGATAAATTACTGTTAAAAGTTTGAATTTCTCTAGAAAATTTGAAATTCTTTTAACAAAACCTGCGTAATACTAACTTAACTGTTTTCATATACATAGCAGGTTCAGACTCTGACTTGTATGAACTTTAAAAGTTGTTTTCTGGTTATACCACTTACTAGGTAATATATACTAGTTACACTACTTACATAGCTTCAGTTTCCTTATCTACAAAATGCAAATAACACCTCCCACAAGGGCCAGGTGCGGTGACTCACGCCTGTGATCCCAGCACTTTGGGAGGCTGAGGCAGGCGGATCACCTGAGGTCAGTAGTTCAAGATCAGCCTGGCCAATTTGGCAAAACCCTGTCTCTACTAAAAATACAAAAATTAGCTGGGTGTGGTGGCACACACCTGTAATCCCAGCTTGCGCCACCACGCCCAGCCAATTTTAACCTCAAGCTAGGGAAGTTGAGGCAGGAGAATTGCTTGAATCTGGGAGGCGAAGGTTGCAGTGAGCTGAGATCCTACCACTGCACTCCCACCTGGGCGACAAAGCAAGACTCCATCTCAAAAAAAAAAAGAAAAAAAATCTTACAAGACCACTATTAAAATCTTATAGAATTACCATTTTATATGTGATCTGTTGTTGACCAAAATGTCATTATGTGGCAAATGACTATTAGGTTAACCAGGTGTGTATTTGGTTTTGATTTGTGTGTGTGTTTTGATTAGTGTATCTGACTGGTAATAATCTTAAATAATTAAATCTGTCGGTTAGTTACAATTAAAGCAAATGCCAAAACTCCAACATTTCAGTGGATAACCTTAAAGAACTAGTTCTTAAATAGCTAAGATATTTGTAATTCTTTTGTGGAAAATAATGGCTTTATTTATAGCAACTCACTCTGTTTTTGTGATATACTGAAGTGTATTGACCTTCTACCTAGGGGAAAAAAAACAATAATTTAGACTTGTAGATGCTTTCAACAGTGTTACTATTTAATTTCCCTTGTTTCTGTTGCATATAAGTAAATAGCATAGTCAGCTTCTGGTTACTGGAACAGTATAGGTCACTGTTAAACAATTAAACCAATTTATAATGATCTAACACCTGCTAATTATTGTTAAAAGTTTGAGTTTCTCTGGAAAATTTGCAACTCTTTTAACAGAACCTCCTAATTACTGTTAAAAGTTTGAGTTTCTCTTGCATGGACATTTTTACTTATTAAATTATACAAATTTACTATAATAAAGCATATATTATCTTAGCAGAATATGGAAATGCCTACCTGGAGTTATGGTCTAATCTTACCCTCGTAGCCTCTGTAGAATTTTTAAATAAGAAATGTTTCTGTTAGTAGTACTTTAATGTAATTTAGTGATTTTAAAAAGCCTCTTAACTCCAATTCAAGGACCTACATAATAAATTCCTCCTTGAGTTTAATGGCTGCCTCCACCCCCCAACAAAAAAAAAAGTTTATTTTAAGAAATTTTGTTAGGACTTATTGCCAGTAAACCTAGAGGTATATTCAGTGTCAGTTTTTCAAAGAGTAGCTTATCTGTGGCATCTGGTAGCATCTGTTTATCCCTAGACCCTATTAAATAGTGGTTAAAGTGGTCAAAATAGGACAAAAATGTAATTGACATTGAAAATGAAATTTTCTCTGTCAAAGATTAGGTCACTATTTGTTATATGTATTTTTGTTTAACATTTAAAGAGTCAATACTTTAGCTTTAAGAAAATGAACTACATGCTTTTGAAAAATAAAACTGATGTTTGCTTTAAAAAATATGTGGAATATTTCCTTTTAGGAGAACCCCCAATCAAAAGAAGCTTGTTAAATGAATTTGACAGAATAATAGAAAATCAAGAAAAATCCTTAAAGCCTTCAAAAAGCACTCCAGATGGTAAAATTTGCTTTTTATTTATATCTTTTCTCCCTTTATAGGTATTGTATATAATATTCTTAGCTATTTTTCTCAGTTCTTTTGAGTGTGTGTATTGGAAAATATTTTACAGTGTGGTTTCATTGTTAAATTTATATCTTAAGTGGACTTTTCCTTTTAATATCTAATATGATGCTGAAGTAATTGGAAAGCATGAAATGATAAAATAATGACTTTTTTATTTTAAAAAATCTATAAGAATTTAGTAAAAAGGTAATATTTAAAGCTCAGGTTTTAGAGTCCAGTCAGACTTTTGGCCCACAGCATTATAGCAAAATCCATCTTTCCTAAATAACACAGTGATCTCTATGGTACTAAATCCAGTGGACATTTCTCATTCCTCATTTGACTCTGTCTTTCAGCCACATTTGATATAGTTGATCAGGCTTCTCCAGATCACTACATTCTTTTGGTCCTCCTCCTGCATGACCTGCCCTTTCTTGGTCTTCTGTGCCTGTTCTTCCTTATTCTAAGCAGGAGTGCCCCAGGGCTCATTTCTTACATCTTTTCTCCATCTAAATTTCTTTGTCTGCCATAGTTGTAACTGCAGCCTTAGCCTGTTCTTGAACTCCAGCTCATTCATTTGCCTACTTGATACATCTTGACTATTGCTAATATGCATCTTAAAGTTAATATGTAGCCAATGCTGAACTCCTTATTCCATCCCTGTCCCGAACCTACTTTTTAATTGTCTTTAGTTTCTCAACAAGGGGCAGTGCCATTCTCAGTGTCTTAGTCTTTTGTTTCCTCATACTTTATACCAACCCATCAACAAGTTCTGTAGGTTCTACCATCAAAAATATAACAAGAATTTGATCACTTCTTTCCACCTGTACCCCCACCACTGTCATTAAGCTGCTATTATAGCTTCTAGTTGATCTCACTCCTTTGCCTTTGCCCCTTTTCTTCAGGCTGTTCTTAGCACTGCACCCAGAGTCATCCTAACACAATGGTCAGATCATGTTACTTGGCTACTTAAAACTGTCTATGGCACCGATCTCATTTAGGCTGAAATCCAAAGTTCATACCATGGAATGCTTGAAAATATGACATATGTAACTATTGCTTGTTGTGTATTTCTGAGTTTAGATAGGAAGAGTCATATAGTGAAGGATAATTATAAAGATGCTTAGTTCTGAAACACGTAGGGTAAATCCCACAAGAAGTAGGAACATCTGGAATTTTCTAACTCATCTCCCATTAGTGATAGAAATTTGAAAGTTGTAAACACAGGATGGTTTGAATGTCCAGAAAACCGTTTATTTCTGTTTTTTTTCATCCAACTTGTTATCAAACCTTTAGTGTGCACAATTCTGAAGAGAGTTGAAAGCTAAAACAGTGACTACTGTTTTTTAATGAGATGTATAAGTAATTGGTAGGAAAATTTTTACTGCATTATTACTTGATAAGCTATTTTTAGAGGCTGTATAAAATGTGACACCTCTGAAGGTAATGAAAGAATGGCATTCCTTCAATATAAATAATATATTGGCACATAGACAATATAAGGCACATAGACAAATCGTGTCCTTCTGAAACAATTGGTGTTGACATAGTCCTATGAAGAGTAAATGGAAGATGTATTCTAACAGTGCTACCATTGCGTGAAATATTATCATAACTGCTTTTGGAATTATTTTGAGCCAGTAGATATTCACTCTTTATTTGATCATCATAGTTTTTATTTTTTCAAATGATTTTTTTTCAGCATAATCATTATCTACCACTTGCTACTGAATGATTTTTTTCTTCTACTTTGTGTTAACATTTTCACATATAATGAATGTCCACATACCCACCACCTAGATTCAACACTTACTGTTAGTTGTTACATTTATTTTTCATTATCATAAAAAAATTTCCTAGGATCTCCTTATAATTTTCCTGCCACAGTACTAGAATCAGCTAATTTTCTTAAGATCCTTTCTATGGTTTAATAGTCTTTTTAAAATAAAATTTGGGTGCTAGGTATGCTATTGCTACTGGTCTCATTGTTTTTCTAATGCTGAGTTCTTGGTTTCTAGTAACATTAACACACTTACTTATTTGCTTTACTCCGTAGCAGTGATTTTCTTTCTTCTTTTTCTTTTCATTTCTTTTTTTTTTTTTTTTTTTTTTGAGACAGAGTCTCGCTTTGTCGCCCAGGCTGGAGTGCAATAGCACAATCTTGGCTCACTGCAATCTCTACCTCCTGGGTTCAAGCAACTGTCCTGCCTCAGCATCTCAAGTAGCTGGGATTATAGGTGCCTGCCACCACGCCTGGCTAATTTTTGTATTTTTAATAGAGACAGGGTTTTACCATGTTGGCCAGGCTGGTCTTGACCTCAGGTGGTCACCCACCTTGGCCTCCCAAAGTCCTGGGATTATAGCCGTGAGCCACTGTGCCTGGTCAAGGACCTCTTTATACTCTTAAAATTATTGAGGACCCAAAAGAGCATTTGTTTATGTGGAATATATCTGTTGATATTTATAATATTAGAAATGTAATTGGATTAATGTTAAAGTTTGTAATATTATGCATTGGTCATTTGGAAGATATGAGTTCACTGAGTTATGCAGATCTTCCAAAAGTTGACAGTTTTATTATGCAGTATTAAACACTTTCATTGATGCCATTACCGATTAGAAAAGTTTAAGTAGTAGAAAGCTGTCAAACTTACAAAGCTAGATTAAGCTTCCCAAAAATTCTAATTTTCATCTAAAAGCTTGAATTTTTCCCCTGGCAATAAGTATTGTCACTTATTTTTCTTGTAGTTGACAAGCTCATTTTCATTCATTTTTGAAAAGATGTCTGCTGAATACCCAAGTCAGAGTAACTGTAGTTTGTTGTTTATTTCAAGTAAAAGATATTTCATGAAAAAATGGCTAGTACAGCTCACAACTCAATCATGTAAGTGTGTATTCTTGAGAAACGCACTAAAGTATGCAAGTGTAATACACCAACAGTATAAATGTTAACACAGTGAAAAGGACATAGATAACATCTTACTAAAAAGACAGTTACAGCTTGAATTCCCTAAAATGGTTGTGGATACCTCACAGGATTCTACCAATTCATTTCTTGAGAATCATTGTCCTATAGTATTTACATAATAATCCAAATTTCACAGTATCAGTATTAACTACTGATAATAAAACTACTAAGGAAAATGTAAGAATTCTTTGCAGTTTTTGTTAGAATATATAGGTTTAGTTTCCCTTATCTGAAATGCTTGAGACCAGGACTATTTCAGATTTCAGATTTTTTTCAGATTTTGAAATACTTGCATATACAATACATAATGAGGTATCTGGGGATAGGTCTCAAGTCTAAACACAAAATCATTTAAGTTTCGTAAACACCTTATACACATAACTTGAATGTAATTTTTTACAATATTTTAAATAATTTTTGCATGAGACAAAATTTAAACTGTGATCCGTCACATGAGGTCAGGTGTGGAATTTTCTACTGGCCTTATGTTAATACTCGAAAAGTTTCAGATTTGGGAGCATTTTGAATTTTCACTTTAGGGATATTCAACCCATATATCATTAAGGATGTGTAGTCAAAATACTATGTTCAAACGTCACTCAAAATAATTCTTCTGGATGTGGCTACCAATTTGATAATTACGTTAGATTCCTTTTTTTCCATTTGTTTTCAATTTTAGGAATTGGCTTTTCTAATTTAATTTTATATTTGAATAAACAAAACATTACATAGTTTATTTATAAGAACTACAAAAAGGTATAGAGTTTTTATTTTCCCACCTCTTGCTCACCGTAGGTAATCTTTTGGTGGTTTTTTTCAGGATTCTTGTTTATAAAAATAAACATATATATATATTCTCATTACTCTTTCTTACTCAAAAGATACAGTATATACACCATTTTGCTCTTTGTTTTTTGGTTGTTTACTTAAGAATTATTTGGAGATGACTCCTTAATGAGTATATAGAGATGTTCCTCATTCTTTTTTATGGTTACGTAGTAGTTGATCATATGGCTGTATCAGTGTATTCCAGTTTATTCAACCGATTTCCAACTAGTGGACTTAATTAAAGATATAATTAGGTACAAGTTACATACTAAGAACAATATCCAAAGCTTAGCTTTTAAATCTTCATAAGACTAAATTTTAAATTTGGTATTTGCATCGGAAATTAGCTAACACCTTCAAGTATGATTGTTAACATCAGCTGACTAAATTTATACACATTTCTGTTGTATTCTTGTACTATGGGTTATTTGGTGCATAGTCATTATCAATTTGTGAATCAATAATTTTCATAGTTATCATTTATTGAACATCCATTCACTGAAAAATTTAAAGTGTATTGTCTTAATTTTTTTGTGTAAATATTTACAGTATGAGTTGCTATCAGATGTAAAAAAATATTTACGGTAACATGGATATTCTCCTACATTTTAACTAATGTGTAATATAAAATAATTGTTTCCTAGGCACAATAAAAGATAGAAGATTGTTTATGCATCACGTTTCTTTAGAGCCGATTACCTGTGTCCCCTTTTGGTAAGACATGTTTAAATTTTTCTAGATTCAACTAATATAGTATGAGAAAAGTCTGGTTTTTAAAAAAATGAACATTTCTAAAAATAATGATAGTAAGAAGTTAACACTTCCATTTTTGAAAACCTGCATCAGGATGAACTAATTCTGTACTTTGGTAGTATTTTATAGTGCTGTTCATATGATTATTTTGTTTTTAAATTTTATGGCAGCTTGGTAAAGTAGACAAACATTTAATTCAGATTATGAATGAAGTACTAAGGTTGAGAGGAATTAAGGAAGTTGCTCAAAATCAATTAGCAAAAAGATTGCAGATATTAAAAATATCCTTTTACCTCTCCTCTCTCTCTAAATCTTACTAAAAGTACTAAGATAATTTTTTAAATGTATAATTCCCAAGGACAATGATCAGAAGAAACAACAACAAAAGTTTAGAAGCCAAAAATATGAAGGACTTGTAAGCGTGCGAAAGCTAAAACCTGATGCTAGAGCAAACAGAGACACTTTTCCCTAAAGAACCTGAGAAAGATTCAAATAGGCAGCAACATGTACTTGTGAAGGTGAAGTAGCAAATAGGAAGATTCATTGAAATTCTCTTTAAGAAACATCTGTATTTCCTCCCCCACTGCAAATAGGTGGTTATCCTTCTTCTGCCAGGAGATCAGAAGTTTTGTTTTTGAAAAAGACGAATTCAGAGAATCTTGAATTGAAGGTGGGCTAGGGGGAGGGGACACCAGGCACAATTAAGGGAAAGATACTAAAATGAAAGATTAAATAAAAATCTATATATCAAGCAGTGAAACCTAGCCTCCTTCCCACACTTGGTTCCCAAATGCTGGCAGGCAGGCCCACTAGGCATGAGACTGGAAGATTTTTTTTTCTAGGGAATATGACTGGCCCAGTAGAAAAGACCAAAGAATACTGACAGTTGAGGATTCTCGGATGAAACAGTATAGCCAGTCATCAGACAGTGAAGCCAACTGTTGACATGCACAGAGCTTCCAGGAAGCTACTTAGTGCTCCACTTTTAAATAAGAAAAGATAGTCAAAGATAATTAGTCATTGGAAGAAAGCTACTATGAAATATAGTCGCCAAAATACAAAATCTATACCAGAAAGGAACCCAGAGGAAACAGACCATTCAAGGAGAAGAAAACTTCATAAAACTTCCTAATATTCTCAGGTAGGAAAAGAGAATACAGCCTTAAAATAAGAACAAGTTGCAATAAAAGGCTCTTAGAAATTAAAAATATGATAGCACAAATAAATTAACTCAGTAGAAATAGTAGAAGAATAATGGAAGTTCCCAGAATACAGAATAAAATGAAAAAAGAGATGAAAAAAGGTATGAAAAGTCAATCCTGTGAGTCTGTCATCTGAAAATACAGAGTTTGAGAAGCAAGGCATGGAAGAGAAATGAAGAAAGAAATTTTAAAATAAATACATAATTTCAAAAGTTTTACTAGTATTAAAGGACGTGAGTTTCTTTAATTGAAAGTGCTCACTGAGTGAGCACACAAGTAAAAAAGACCCACAGTAAGGCACATTCTTGTGAAATTTTAGAATAATAGTGGCAGACAGGAACCTTAAATTCATTAGAGGAGGGAGAAGTTAGGTTTTAAATTGTTCCAAGTCATAGTATGAATTCTCTTATCAATGATGGAATCTAGAAGACTGTAGATCTTATATAATACAGAGCAGTGCCTTCAAAATACTGAGGAAAAATGATTTCCAACCTAGAATCTGAATTAAGTGTGAGGGTAGACATTTTTACATGTGAAGTAGTAAAAATCTCTAGTGCACTTTTCTCGGGAAACTAACCAAAACAAATGCATAAACCACGAAGGAGGAAGGTATACGACTTAAGAAACAAGAATTCAACATAGTAGAGAGACAAAGGGAGCTCTCAGGATGATATTGAAAGGAGATCCCAGAGTTGTAGTTGTGTTAAGTCTAGAAAGGCAGCTAGACTGCTTTGGAACTAAAGAAGATAGACTTTGGAAGAGTTTGCCTTCAAGATAAAAATAAAGCAGTACCTGCATGGTTTAATGTATTAGGAAACTTCTTGGAAAGATGGTGAATTGAGGCCAGGCATAGTGGCTCGCACTTGTAATCCCAGAACATTGGGAGGCTGAGGTGGGTGGATCACTTGAGGCCAGGAGTTCAAGGCAAACATGGTAAAATCCTGTCTCTACCAAAAATACAAAATTTACCCAGGCATGGTGGCACATGCCTGTAATCCCAGCTACTACGGAGGCTGAGACACAAGAATCCCTTGAACCTTTAAGGTGGAGATTGCAGTGAGATCACACCACTGCACTCCAGCCTGGGCAACAGAGTGAAACTCTGTCTCAAAAAAAAAAAAAAGAAAAAGATGGTGATTTGAACATACCCATCTACTTTCTTTGCCTTCCAAACTTTTACCACAACGTCATTGGAGACACACATACACACATACAAACAAGGAAAGTAGGAAATAACAAAATGACTAAATTTCTCAAAGCATGCAGAAGAACACTGATTAGAAACTGGTGGTGGAGATAGCAGAGAACCAATGATTTTACACTCAAGTCTCAAAAGCTTAGGAATTGGCTTCATTTCTTTTTTTTTCTTTTATTTATTTATTTTTTAAGTATATTTTATTGCACTTTAGGTTCTGGGGTGTATGTGCAGAACATGAAGGATGGTTGCATAGGTACATACATGGCACTGTGGTTTACTGCCTCCATCCCCATCACCTATATCTGGCATTTCTCCCCATGTTACCCTCCCCAAATCCCTACCCCACCACTGTCCCTCCCTTAATCCCCCCCAACAGACCGCAGTGTGTAATGCTCCCGTTCCTGTGTCCATGTGTTCTCCTTGTTCAACACCCGCCTGTGAGTGAGAACATGCGGTGTTTGATTTTCTGTTCTTGTGTCAGTTTGCTGAGAATGATGGTTTCCAGATTCATCCATGTCCCTACAAAGGACACAAACTCGTTGTTTTTTATGGCTGCATAGTATTCCATGGTGTATATGTGACACATTTTCTTTGTCCAGTCTATCGTCGATGGGCATTTGGGTTGGTTCCAGGTCTTTGCTATTGTAAACAGTGCCACAATGAACATACCTGTGCATGTGTCTTTATAATAGAACGATTTATAATCCTTTGGATATATACCCAGTAATGGGATTGCTGGGTCAAATGGAATTTCTAGGTCCTTGAGGAATCGCCACACTGTCTTCCACAATGGCTGAACTAATTTACACTCCCACTAGCAGTGTAAAAGCATTCCTGTTTCTCCACATCCTCTCCAGCATTTATTGTCTCCAGATTTTCTAATGATCGCCATTGTAACTGGCATGAGATGGTATCTCAATGTGATTTTGATTTGCATTTCTCTAATGACCAGTGACGATGAGCATTTTTTCATATGTTTATTGGCGTCATATATGTCTTCTTCTGAAAAGTGTCTGTTCATATCCTTTGCCCAGTTTTGAATGGGTTTTTTTTTTTTTCCTTGTAAATCTGTTTTAGTTCTTTGTAGATTCTGGATATTAGCCCTTTGTCAGATGGGTAGATGGCAAAAATTTCTTCCCATTCTGTTGGTTGCCAGTTCACTCTGATGATTGCTGCTTTTGCTGTACAGAAGCTCTGGAGTTTAATTAGATCCCATTTGTCTGTTTTGGCTTTTGTTGCCAATGCTTTTGGTGTTTTAGTCATCAAGTCCTTGCCTATGCCTATGTCCTGAATGGTTTTGCCTAGGTTTTCTTTTAGGGTTTTTATGGTGTTAGATCTTATGTTTAAGTCTTTAATCCGTCTGGAGTTAATTGTAGTGTAAGGTGTCAGGAAGGGGTCCAGTTTCTGTTTTCTGCACATGACTAGTCAGTTTTCCCAACACCATTTATGAAACAGGGAATCCTTTCCCCCATTGCATGTTTTTGTCAGGTTTGTCAAAGATCAGATGATAGTAGATGTGTGGCATTGCCTCCAAGGCCTCTGTTCTGTTCTACTGGTGTATATCTCTGTTTTGGTACCAGTACTATGCTGTTTTGATTACTGTAGCCTTGTAGTATAGTTTGAAGTCAGGTAGTGTGTTACCTCCAGCTTTGTTCTTTTTGCTTAGTATTGTCTTAGCTATGCGAGCTCTTTTGGTTCCATATGAAGTTTAACGTGGTTTTTCCAGTTCTGTGAAGAGGGTCATAGGTAGCATGATGGGGATAGCTTTGAATCTATAAATTACTTTGGGCAGTATGACCATTTTCACAATATTGATTCTTCCTGACCATGAGCATGGAATGTTTTTCCATCTGTTTGTGTCCTCTCTTATTTCTTTGAGCAGTGGTTCGATAGTTCTCCTTGAAGAGAGCCTTAACATCCTTTGTTAGTTGTATTCCTAAGTATTTTATTCTCTTTGTAGCAGTTGTGAATGGGAGTTTGCTCTTGATTTGGCTTTTAGTCTGTTGTTGGTGTATAGGAATACTTGTGATTTCCGCACATTGATTTTGTATCTTGAGACTTTGCTGAAGTTGCTTATCAGTTTCAGGAGATTTTGGGCTGAGACAATGGGGTCTTCTAAATATACTATCATATGTGCAAATAGAGACAATCTGACTTCCTCCTTTCCTAATTGAATACCCTTTATTTCTTTTTCTTGCCTGATTACTCTGGCTAGAACTTCCAATACTGTATTGAATAGGAGTGGTGAGAGAGGGCTAGTGCCAGATTTCAAAGGGAATACTTCCAGTTTTTGCCCATTCAGTATGATATTGACTGTGGGTTTGTCGTAAATAGCTCTTATTAGTTTGAGATATGTTCCATCGTTTATTGAGAGTTTTTAGCAAAAAGGGCTATTGAATTTTGTTAAAGGCCTTCTCTGCCTCTATTGAGATAATCATGTGGTTTTTGGCTTTGGTTCTGTTTATGTGGTGAATTATGTTTATAGACTTGGCGTATGTTGAACCAGCCTTGCATCCCCAGGTGAAGCCTACTTGATCGTGATGGATAAGCTTTTTGATGTGCTGTTCCAATCGGTTTGCCAGTATTTTATTGAAGATTTTTACATCTATGTTCATCATGGAGATTGGCCTGAAGTTTTCTTTTTGTGTTGATTCTCTGCTGGATTTTGATATCAGGATGATGTTGGTCTCATAACTTGATTTGGGAAGGATTCCCTCTTTTTGTATTGTTTGGAATAGTTTCAGAAGGAGTGGTTTCAGAAGCTCCTGTTTGTATGTCTGGTGGAATGCAGCTGTGAACCCATCTGGACCTGGGCTTTTTTTGGTTGGTAGGCATTAATTGCTGCCTCAACTTCAGCCCTTGTTATTGGTCTATGCAGGGTTTTGACTTCTTCATGGTTTAGGCTTGGGAGGATGCAAGTGTCCAGGAATTTATTCATTTCTTTCAGGTTTACTGGTTTATGTGCATAGAGTTGTTTGGAGTAATCTCTGATGGTAGTCTGTATTTCTGTAGAATCTGAGGGTGATATCCCCTTTATTGTTTCTTATTGCATCTATTTGATTCTTCTCTCTTTTCTTTTTTATTAATCTGGCTAGCGGTCTATTTTGTTGATCTTTTTAAAAAAAACCAGCTCCTGGATTTATTAATTTTTTGAAGGGTTTTTTTGTGTCTCTATCTCCTTCAGTTCTGCTCTGATTTTAGTTATTTCTTGTCTTCTGCTAGCTTTTGAGTTTTTTTGAACTTGCTCCTCTAGCTCTTTCAATTTTGATGATAAGTTGTCGATTTTGGATCTTTCCTTGCTTCTCATGTGGGCATTTATTGCTATAAATTTTTCTCTAGACACTGCTTTAAATGTGTCCCAGAGATTCTGGTACGTTGTGTCTTCGTTCTCTTTGGTTTCAAAGAAAATCTTTTTTTCTGCCTTCATTTCATTGTTTATCCAGTCAACATTCAAGAGCCAGTTGTTCAGTTTCCATGAAGTTGTATGGTTCTGAGTTAGTTTCTTAATCCTGAGTTCTAATTTGATTGCACTGTGGTCTGAGAGACTGTTTGTTATGATTTCTATTCTTTTGCATTTGTTGAGGAATGATTTACTTCCAATTATGTGGTCAGTTGTAGAGTAGGTGTGATGTGGTGCTGAGAAGAATGTATATTCTGTGTATTTGGGATGGAGAGTTCTGTAAATGTCTATTAGGTTTGCTTGGTCCAGATCTGAGTTCAAGACCTGGATATCCTTGTTAATTTTCTGTCTCGTTGATCTAATATTGACAGTGGAGTGTTAAAGTCTCCCACTATTATTGTGTGGGAGTGTAAGTCTCTTTGTAGGTTGTTAAGAACTTGCTTATTGTATCTGGGTGCTTCTGTATTGGGTGCGTATATATTTAGGATCATTAACTCTTCTTGTTGCATTGATCCTTTTACCATTATGTAATGCCCTTCTTTGTCTCTTTTGATCTTTGTTGGTTTAAAGTCCATTTTATGAGAGAGTAGGATTGCAACTCCTGCTTTTTTTTTTGCTCTCATTTGCTTGGTAAATCTTCCTCCATCCCTTTATTTTGAGCCTATGTGTATCCTTGCACGTGAGATGGGTTTCCTGGTTACAGCACACAGATAGGTTTTGACTTTTTTTCTAATTTGCTAGTCTGTGTCTTTTGATTGGGCATTTAGCCCATTTACATTTAAGGTTAATATTGTTATGTGTGAATTTGATCCAGCCACTTTGATGCTAGCTGGTTGTTTTGCCCATTAGTTGATGCAGTTTCTTCATTGTGTCGATTCTCTTTACCATTTGGTACATTTTTGGAGTGGCTGGTACTGGTTGTTCCTTTCTATGTTAAGTGCTTCTTTCAGGAGCTCTTGTAAGGCAGGCCCGGTGGTGATGAAATCTCTCGGCAGTTGCTTGTTCGTAAAGGATTTTATTTCTCCTTTGCTTATGAAGCTTAGTTTGGCTGGATATGAAATTCTAGGTTGAAAGCTCTTTTCTTTAAGGATGTTGAATATTGGCCGCATTCTCTTCTGGCTTTTAGGGTTTGTGCGAGAGAGATCTGCTGTGAGTCTGATGGGCTTCCCTTTGTGGGTAACCCGCCTTCTCTCTGGCTGCCCTTAGCATTTTCTCCTTCATTTCAACCTGGTGAATCTGATGATTATGTGCCTTGGGGTTGCTCTTCTTGAGGAATATCTTTGTGTGTTCTCTGTATTTCCTGGATTTGAATATTGGCCCGCCTTGCTAGGTTGGGGGAAGTTCTCCTGGATAATATCCTGAAGAGTGTTTTCCAGCTTGGATTCATTTCTCTTCATCACATTCAGGTACACCTATCAAACGTAAATTAGGTCTTTCATGTAATCCCATATTTCTTGGAGGGTTTGTTCATTTCTTTTCACTCTTTTTTTTCTCTAATCTTGCCTTCTTGTTTTAGTTCATTGATTTGATCTTCAGTCTCTGATATCCTTTCTTCTGGTTGGTCGATTCGGCTATTGAAACTTGTGTATGCTTCACGAAGTTCTCGTGTTGTTTTTCAGCTCCATCAAGTCATTTATATTCTTCTCTAAGCTGTTTATTCTCATTAGCATTTTGTCAAACCTTTTTTCAAGGTTGTTAGTTTCTTTGCATTGGGTTAGAACATCTTCTTTTAGCTCAGAGAAGTTTGTTATCCACTTTCTGAAGCCTGTTTCTGTCAATTCATCAGACTCATTCTCTGTCCAGCCTTCTTCTGTTGAGGTGGGGAGTTGTGATCCCTTGGAGGAGGAGAGGCATTCTGGTTTTGGGTGTTTTCATCCTTTTTGCACTGGTTTCTTCCCCATCTTTGTGGTTTTATGTACCTGTGGTCTTTGTAGTTGGTGACTTTCCGATGCAGCCTCTGAATGAATGTCCTTTTTGTTGATGTTGAAGTTATTTATTTCTGTTTTTTAGTTTTCCTTCCAACAGTCAGGCCCCTCTGCTGTAGGACTGCTACAGGTCCACTCCAGGCCCTGCTTGCCTGGGGATCACCTGCGGAGGCTGCAGAACAGTTAGGGTTGCTGCCAGTTTCTTCTTCTGTTATCTTTGTCCCAGAAGGGTACCCACCAGATGTCAGCCTGAGCTCTCCTTTGTGAGG
The DNA here is from genome assembly GCA_036589455.1 of Ateles fusciceps. Classification (NCBI taxonomy): domain Eukaryota; kingdom Metazoa; phylum Chordata; class Mammalia; order Primates; family Atelidae; genus Ateles; species Ateles fusciceps. The sequence goes on from JAZHEH010001076.1 coordinate 1,904,246, forward strand.
TGTCTCTTTGAATATATGGGTGTCAGGGAGTTGCCTGAGGAGACAGTCTGTCCCTTATAGTAGCTCAAGTGCTGAGCTGAGAGCTCCGTTGTTCTGTTCAGAGCTGCTGGGCAGGTACGTTTAAGTCTGCTGCAGCAGAACTCATAACCGCCTTTTTTCCCAGGTGCTCTGTCCTGGGAAGGTGGGGGCTTTATTTATAAGTTCCTGACATGCTGCTGCCTTTTTTAGAGATGCCTTGCCCAGCGAGGCGGTAGCCTAGTCACAGTCTGCCAGCAGAGGCGTTGCTGAGCTGCCATGGGCTCTGCCCAGCTGCTGTGTGAACTTCCTTGCAGTTTTGTTTATAAAGATATAGTTAGAACTGCCTCGGTAATAGTGGTCTGCCTCAATAATGGTGGACTGTCTAATGGCAAGACCGCCTCAGTAGTGGTGGATGCCCTTACCCCCACAGAGCTGGACTGTCCCGGGTCCAGCTGTGCTTGCTGCAGAACTCTCAATCCAAAGTGTTTCAGATTGCTGGTCTTTGTGGGGGGTGGGACCCAATGAGCCAGATCACCTGGCTCCTTTGTTTGAGCCCCCTTTTTTTCAGTTGAATGGACAACTCTGTCTCCCAGGCATTCCAGGCACCAGCTGAAATGGCTGCCCAGATTTGTGTGAGTTTTTGAGTGGAGACCCGCTGTGCCAATTGAAACAGCCATGCTGGAAACTCATGGCGCTTTCCACCTGGGAATCTTCTGGTCTGTGGGCAGTAAAATCTCGTTTGGAAATGTGGTGGTCACTCGCCCTCTGGGTTCTTGCTGGGAACTGCACTCCAGAGCTGTTCATATTTGGCCAACTTGTATCATCTCCCCGGCCTCATTTCTTATTTTTAGAATTGGGTGGTGCAGGAGGAGGCAGCCAAAATGTGTTAAGTTGAAATTATGTTTAAGAAGCAATACTAACTGGGTGCAGTAGCTCACGCCTATAATCCCAGCACTTTGGGAGGCCAAGAGAGGTGAATCACCTGAGGTCAGGAGTTCGGGACAGACATCCAAAGATTATGAGACATCAGAAAAAGCAAAATAAAATAACCAAAAAACAAATTAATAAAAACAATTTAGAAGAAGCATTCAAGGAGAAGAAAAAAAGTTTGTTTTTTTTTTTTAAAAAAACTGTAATTTATGAACAGAATGAAAAGAGGTTTATATATACACCTAAGAGTTTAGATGTGAATAAGCAATGAGTTCATAGAAAATAAGCAGATTTTAAAAAATACGTAAGAGAAAGCAAAAATTGTAAAGGAAATACACTTTATATACTGCATATTAATACTACACATACTTCATACTGATAACACCACATTCAGTTGTAAAAAGTTTTTATTTAGCCCTAATGTAAATATTGAACATTGACAGAATCAAATACATAGTGTGGGAAGATGAGAGGCAAGAGTGTGTGTGTAGTAAGGTGGAAGTTGTGTTGACAGAACTACATCTTCATTTTCTGTGGGGGTACTTAAGAGAAAAAGTCAGAAGAAACATGTCACTTAGACATAATAGATATAAATATAAAAACATCTAAAATTGTTGAAAGTAGCTATAAAATTTAGCTGATAAATTTTTAAGCCTAAAAATATCATTGAAATTGTTTTAATATTATCTTTTCAAAAGCACTTGCTTGTGGAATTGTTGAAGTCACTGAGTTGTATTTCTGGAATGTGTTTTTCAGCTGGCTGCACATACATATGTAGAAAGCCAGGTGATTTTTTTTTTTCATTTTTATCAAAAACGATTGTATTAAATAAGAAAGGAAATACCTAGTTATTTACCTGTATGTTACCTTAAATTTTGTGTAAAATGAGAGAATAGTTTAATGTATTTAACAACATTTGTTAAAGTGTCTGTTCTAACTACCTAACATATACTATACTGATGGATATAAAGATAAATAAGTCTAACTCAGATTGCTAGTCTGGAAACCAGACATGAAAGGAAGAATTATGTGTAATATAAATTTTAAAATAGATATAACAAAGTGATGTAAGAACATAGAAAAATTGTCAGCTATTATAATTAAAAGTACTTCTGTGTGAAGTACTTTCCCATCGAGCTTTCTGTCAATGGGAAAAGTACTTCAGACAGAATGTAAAGAATGCTTGGTTAAGAGGGCATTCCAAATCTTGGGGTTTGGTTGGTGGATAGAGGAAAACAAAAAGAAATGGTTAGGACCATATAGGAGGCTTCCTGTATGTCATTTCTGATAAGTCAAAACCTATATAGGTTATTGGCTGTCTTTGGAAGTTTTTAACAAGAGGCACAAAATAAGATTTATGTTTTAGAAGTAGACCAAAGCAAAACTGTTGCAAGGAGATTAGTAAGGAAGGTCTTAACCTAGCAAAACAGGTAGAGTAGAGGTTAGAGAATGATTAGAAGATAAATTCAGTAGATTTGGCCAGGTAGATTTGAGACTGGCAAATTATCTTCACTTAGATTTAAATAGACATCGAGAGCATAACCTACAAGGCAAACTCCATACTCAAAATATTCTGAATATTTTAAAATAATAAATTTAAAGAGATCAGTCAATACAAGTTTGGGGACAGAAGGTTTATTCATTCTTGTGTATTAGATCTCATCTAGATCACCTATTTGAAGAAATCAGTCCAGCAATTGTCCCCTGTCTCCTGCATCATTAATTTTTTCCTCCATAGTAGATTGTTTTCATCACCCTAAGCAGTTGTTGTACATCTCTTGTCTTAGAAGAGCCTTTCTTAACTAATCTCACCAATCCGTTTTCTTGCTTCTCTTAAAGCCCAGCTCACTAGAATTGTCCCTACTCTTACTCTTTTCACTTCATCTCTTTGAATACTCTCCTGAACCCACTCCAGTCAGTCCTTTGAGTAGAACTGGTCCCCTGCTTCTGACTTTACCTCCCTACTCTTCAATACACAGTGCATTTTCAACAAAGAAGCCAGGGGGATCCTTTTAAACATAAGGCAGATTATGTCATTTCTTTACTCAGAACTGTTCCATGGTGTGCCATCTCAGAGTAGAAGCTAAAAGCCCTTGTCATCGGTGTTCAGATTCTCCATGATCTGACTGCTTTGCTGCTTTTCCAATCTTACCTTCTAAAATTCCCCTTGCTCTCCTTGCTCCAGGCACACTTGTGTCTAGGCCAGTTGACATATTTGTCTCTTTCCTTCCACTGAAATGTACATACAAAAACAAAATTTTGTCACTGTGTTTCCCAGCAAACCAATGTCTGGCACCTGGTGGGAATTCATTAAATGATTGATGGATAAATGAATGGGTAACTAAAGGAATAACTTCCAAGTTCCAGGTATTCAGGGTTTGGTAAAAGGAAATCTGTAGTTTTCAACAAGATGTCAAGTATTAGGAAGAGCGTGTATGCCGAGAAAGGTGATTAATTTTGGACATGTTGAGTTTGAAATGAGTATTAAAACATCAAGGTACAAATGTCTGATGCTATACATAGTATAAAATGTAGGAATAACACTTAGGGGAAAAGTCGGGCATGAGGATAAAGAATATTTTCATTGTCAGGTGATAATTTAAGCAATGGAAATGACTCCTAATTAGCCAGGGAAAGTGTCTAAGGAAGATACCCAACTTTGGAGACATTTCTTTTTAGGAATCAGGAAGAGGTAAAACCAGTAAAGAAGAAAGAGGGACAGTGATGCTGAGAATTTTAAAAGAAGGAAAATATAAACTGTCATAGCTGTCAGGAAAGTTGAGTAGAATGAGTTTGTGCGTGTTGGGCATGCATCTGGGAGGTCATTAACAACTTTATTGAGAACACTTTCTATAGAGTAGTGGGACAAATTAGAGTTTATTGAGTAGAAATTGAGGAAGTGAAAATAGCTACATTACCTATACAAGAAAGTTGACTGTGAAGTATAAGTAACAGTGAGTATTAGCTTGAGACAGAGATAAAGGTGAGTGATAAAATAAGAATTTTAAAGGTGTGCGAGGCTTTTGGGCTAAATGAAAGGGGCACTTTAAAGAAGGTTTAAATAGGTAGAAGAAAGAAAAGGGAGAGAGGCAGGATAATTGAAAGATGGGGTCTCCTGAGGAGACTGAGGTATTAGGCAGAGTAGAGCGTTTGGGTGAAGGTGTGAAGGTGAGAGAAGAGAACGGGTAGACATTTTCCTGGTAAAGGAGGTAAGGAGTACTGCGATGGAATTGGATGGGACACTGAGAGGGTCCATGGTTCACAGACTGTCTTCTATTATGTGTTATGTGAGGTGGATTGTAAAGGCTGGGAATAAGTGTGTGAGAAGGCTATAATAAGTGTTATAGCGTTGAAAAGTATGGTATTGTTCTGTGATAGCAACCGTGATGAATGCAAAACAGTTACCAGAATAGGATCACCACGTAGCAAATGTGGGTCTGCAAAAAAGGCATGTTCCCAAATATTTATATGTGTACTAGTCAATAAACTTAAATATTTTCTCTCCATTATAGCACAACTAAGGACGTCAAGAGATACAGAATCTAAATTTTACTGCACCTGGTCAAGAATTTCTGTCTAAATCTCATTTGCATGAACATCTGACTTTGGAAAAATCTTCAAGCAGTTTAGCAGTTTCGGGGCAGCCATTTTATCAAGTTTCTGCTACAAGAAATGAAAAAATGAGACGCTTGATTACTACAGGCAAACCAACCAAAGTCTTTGTTCCACCTTTTAAAACTAAATCACATTTTCACAGAGATGAACAGTGTGTTAGGAATATTAACTTGGAGGAACACAAACAAAAACAAAACATTGATGGGCATTTCTCCAGTGGTAGTAAAAATCAGATTAATGACAGTGAGATTCATCAGTTTAACAAAAACGACTCCAGTCAAGCAGCAACTGTAATTTTCACAAAGTGTGAAGAAGAACCTTTAGGTATTGTATGACAATTTGTGTGATGAAGTTTTGCCTTTCAGTTAGGTATTTCCCTTATTAGATAATGTCCTGATGGTTTTCCCCCTTTTGTGATGATAATTTTAAAACTCTGTTTAATGCTTTAGATTTTCTGAATCCAAAGTATTTCTATTTATACAACTTTACAAGTTGAATCATTCTTTCATTTATGAAAATTTAAAAGGGGTACCCTTTTTAAAGAAAAGGAGAGCATGTAAAATTTGAGCAAATTGATATGTATAATTTTATAAAGCAGGGCTGTGCTTTTTAAATTCAATTTTATTTTTGCTAAGTATTTATTCTTTAATAGATTTAATTGCAAGTCTTCAGATTGCCAGAGATACACAGGACATGCGAATTAAGAAGAAACAAAGGCAGTGCATCTTTCCACAACCAGGCAGTCTGTATCTTACAAAAACAGCCACTCTGCCTCGAATCTCTCTGAAAGCAGCAGTAGGAAGCCAAGTTCCCTCTGCGTGTTCTCATAAACAGGTATGTGTTTGTCTACAATACTGATGGCGTTTATGGCAAAGTATAATTTTATTTCATTAACTAGTATCTACAAATGGTTTTTTGTTGTTGTTTTTTGTCTTTTTTTTTTTTTTTTTTTTTTGAGACGGAGTCTCCCACTGTTGCTCAGTCTAGAGTGCAGTGGCGCAGTCTTGGCTCACTGCAACCTCTGCCTCCCGGGTTCAAGCGATTCTCCTACCTCAGCCTCCTGAGTAGCTGGGATTACAGGCGTGCACCACTGTGCCTGCCTAATTTTTGTATATTTAGTAGAGATGGGGTTTCACCATGTTGGTCAGGCTGGTCTTGAACTCCTGACCTTGTTATCCACCTGCCTTCTCCTCCCAAAGTGCTAGGAATATAGGCGAGAGCCACTGCACCCGGCCATAGCTTTATTTAAAGAATGAAAACATTAGTGCAGGAATGGATGAATGAAATCATCATGTTTCCTAATTAGCCTACAATGGCAGCCTCTGGCCCCTTGCTAGGCCTGCCTCATCTTACTAAAGTGATCTGTGCTTCCAAATTACTATTATCTTTCCCTTCAAATCTTTCTTATTTTGTCATTGTAAATGCTTCTCAGCTAAGTATTAGAGAAAAGTAGTCTTACTCATATTCAAATGTGAGTAACTAATAGCCCTGAACCTTCTATGAGCTATTTATATTTTCAAAATAGGATTCTCCTTAAGACAGTACTGTGTAGATAGAATTTTAGGCAATGGAGAGGTGAAAATAATATTGAAATTAATAGCTAACTTTGAGCATTTTCTAGGTGTGAGGCGCTCTTCTAAGAACTTCACGTGCATTTGGTATATCTTGCTGAATCCTCACAGCCACCTTGAAAGAAAGGCACCATTATTTTGTTTTCATTTTGCAAATGAGAGAACTGAAGCATAGAGAGGGTTAAGTAACTGCTCCAAAGTCACTTAACTAGTAAGTGGAAGAGCTATGATTCCAAAGCAGAGAGTTTGACTCCAGAGTCAAACTCTGAACAAAGGAAAAGACACTTTGGGTTGGATATCCTGGGGTGAAAGCAAGCGCTTTGGAAGTAAGCCAAGCCTGTGTACAAATCTGACCACCTGAGGTCACATTCCCTAAAATACTTACACTTTTCCCTTTTGTTTCCAGTCTAAGCTTTTGAACTTAAGAGATTTTGTAAAACATTACATTTTTTATCTTCATAGTACCTTCCTGTGGCAGATTTAGCAGGAAACGTATACACAGGAGGTGGAAAAAGTACAGCAGATTGTGGAATGTGAGGGTCATTTATATTAAAATTTTTAGTTTCTGGTAAATAATGTAAATGTTTTTGTAGTGAATATTCTAGTATTTAAATGAAAAATTTGGAGTAAATTATCTTTTGGTTTTTTATAATTGTTTTTATTCTATAATGCATGTTCATTTTAAATTGTTTTTCATTAATTTTTTCTGTTTTGTGTAGCTATATATGTATGGTGTTTCTAAACATTGCGTAAAAATTAACAGCAAAAATGCAGAGTCTTTTCAGTTTCACACTCAAGATTATTTTGGTAAGGAAAGTTTATGGGCTGGAAAGGGAATACAGTTGGCTGATGGTGGATGGCTCATACCCTCCAATGATGGAAAGACTGGAAAAGAAGAATTTTATAGGTACTCTATGCAAAAAGATTATATGTTAACTTTTATGTATTCCATCATCCCTCTCATTTCCTCAAGTCCCTCTTTCTTCTCTTGTCTCTTGAACTAAAAAGTTGGCTAAAAATCAAATTTTTATGCATTGAATCATTTTAAGTGCATTATGGTTAAGCATTCTGTTGAAATCTTTTGAAAAGTGCCGTTTGTCCTGGGTTTAATGAACTGGATTTCCTTCAATTTGGACATGTTTTTTATGCATTTATAAATAAAGGCATTAAATTAAAAAGAATTAAAAAGTTGAATTTGAGGACCAGACATGGTGGCTCACACCTGTAATCCCAGCACTTTGGGAGGCTGAGGTGAGTGGATCTCTTGAACCCAGGAGTTTGAGACCAGCCTTGGCAACATGGTGAAACTCATCTCTACAAAAAAATTTAAAAATTAGCCCAGCCAGTCTTGGTGGCTCACGCCTGTAATCCCAACACTTTGGGAGACCCAGGCAGGTGGATTACCTGAGGTCAGGAGTTTGAGACTAGCCTGGCCAACATGATGAAACCCCACCTCTACTAAAAATGCAAATATTAGCTGAGTGTGGTGATGCACACCAGTAATCCCAGCTACTTGGGAGTCTGAGGCAGGAGAATTCATTTGAGCCCAGTAGGTAGAGGTTGCAGTGAGCCAAGATCACGCCACTGCACCCTAGCCTGGGAGACAGAGCGAAACTCTGTCTCAGCAAAAAAAAAAAAAAAAATTAGCCTGGCAAGGTGTATGCATCTGTAGTCCTGGCTACTTGGAAGGCTGATGTAGGAGGATGGCTTGAGCCCAGGAGGCAGAGGTCTCAGTGAGCTGAGGTTGCATCTCTGCACTCCAACCTGGGTGACAGAGCAGGGTTCTGTTTTATAAAAGGCCAGGTGCGGTGGCTCATGCCTGTAATCACAGGCTTTGGGAGGCTGAGGTGGTCAGATCACTTGAGGTCAGGAGTTTGACACCAGCCTCACCAACATAGCAAAACACCGTCTCTACTAAAAATACAAAAATTATCCAGGCATAGTGGCGTGCACCTGTAATCCCAGCTACTTGGGAGGGTGAGGCAGGAGAATCGCTTGAACCCAAGAGTCAAGATTGCACCACTGCGCTCCAGCCTGGGCAGCAGAGCAAGACTGCATCTCAAAAAAAAGAATAAGTTAAATTTGAAATGGCTTTATGGTAGATTACTCCCCCGACACACACTTACTTCATGTTCTTTTTCATTGTATATTTTAATAGATATAAAATATAAATAAACACAAAAAGTTAAACAGAAATATTTGAATATCAATAATACCAAATAACTAGAAAATCTCAGAGCCCTAAAACAGCAACAATTTAGAAACTATATAACCTCTTTTTTATTATAGTGTTTGCAGAAACATAATTTAAACCTTTTTGCTATTAGAGAGATATTACTTTATGCCAGTGGCAAAAGATGGGATTTATTTCCTCAGCATCCTTATTTTAAAATTTCTCTATATATTTCCAAACTTTGTAGTTTTGGAAAAGTGGTAAAAAGTGGTAAAGTTTTGTTTTAACTTTAAAAAACAGAAATATTGTTTACATCTTGCGTGTCTTATATAACAAACATCTGCTTATAAATTCTAGTAAGAAAAGTATGTTAAATAGTTATATTATTTTCTGTTACTAAACAGACTGCATAAGGTAGAGGTTAAGAATGATTGCCCTGTACTCAACTGGGAATGTAGAAGCTCTCATTGGTTTTTTTGATAATTCAGCAAATCTCTGTTGAGCTCCTGCTATGTGCCAGATACTATTCTGGGTACTAGGGATAATAATAAAAAAAAAATCCCTGCCCTAATAAGTCATACATTCTAGTGGGAATGGAAGGCATAGAAAATATTGAAAAATAAGTGAATTGTTTAGTATGTTAGAAGAAGATACATACTATAAAAATAGAGCTGGAAAGGTGGCAGAGAAGGTTGGGCAAAGAGATGCGATTTTTAATCTAATAAGTAGTTAGGAAGGCTAAGTCAGCTATATTTGATAAATAACCTAAAGTAAAAGGAAGGAGCATGGGACTATCCTAGCGAAAGCCCCCGATCCTCTAAGAGGGGAGCATGCTTGAAGTATCTGAGGAACAGGAAGTTAGTGCAGCTGGAGTAGAGTGGGCAGGAGAAGAGTACTAATAGATGAGATACAAAGGGGAGGACTTCATAGACCTTCATAAGAACCTTACCATTTACTCTTCACGATTTTTACTGAATAACCTACTGGAAGGCTTAAAGCAAAGGGTAATATGATCTGACTTTTGTTTTTTTTTTGAGACAAAGTCTCTGTTGCGTAGGCTGGAGTGCAGTGGTGTAATCTCCCTCACTGCAGCCTCCACCTCCGAGGTTCAAGCGATTCTCCTGCCTCAGCCTCTGGAGTAGCTGGGACTACAGGTACAGACCATCATTTGCGGCTGATTTTTGTATTTTTAGTAGAGACGAGGTTTCACCGTGTTGCCCAGGCTGGTCTCGAACTCCTTACCTTAGGCAATCCACCCTCCTCAACCTCCGAAAGTGCTGGAATTACAGATGTGAGCCACCGTGCCCAGCCTGATCTGACTTATTTTTGAAAAAATAATTCTGGCTGTTTGTTGAGATTGGCTTATTGTAGGGAGAAGGGCAAGGATGGATTCAGAGAGACCACTTAGGAAGCTATTACAGAAATCCATGTGAGAGGTGGTTGCTTGGACCAGGGAGGTGGCAGTAGAATTGGTGAAAAGCAGTTGGACTCTGGTATATTTTACAAGTGGCACCATCAGGATTTGCTCAAGGATTAGATGTAAAATGTTAGAGAGGAGGAGAATAAGAATGGCTCCAAAGATTTTGGCCTTGGCATCTGGAAGAATAGAGTTACTGTGTAACTACCAGAATTGAGAAGACCAAAGATGGAGGGAAATGGAAAGTTTGGTTTTGGACATTTGAAGCTTGAGATGTAATGGTAGACATCCAAGTGGAGATGTTAGGTAGGCAGTTGGATATGCAGGTCTATACATAGGTAAAGTATAAGCCAAAGAAATCAATTTACAAGTCATCGGCATATAGATGGACTTTAAATCCGTGAAAAAGAGACAGAAAGAACAACCATAAAGTTAGGAATAAATGCAGAATGGGGTGTTGCATGCCAAGTGAAGATGGAATTTTGGGGAATAGAAAATGACCAGTTGTGGCAGCTGCTTCTAACAGGTAAAGTAAGATGAGGACTGAGATTGGCCACTGGATTTAGCACTGCAGAAGACATTACTAACATTAATAAAAATAGGTTAGTAGATTGGTGGAGTGATATCCTGATTAGAATGCAATTAAGGAGCAGTTGAAGAAGAGTTGGAGACACAGAATACAGTCGATTCTTTTGGGAGTTGCCAAAAAGAAGCAGAGAGGGGGACATTACTTGGAGAGAAAGTAGGATCAAAGAGTCTTAATTTTGGCTTGTTTTAAGGTAGGAAAAAAACATTTCTTATGCTGTTTCACATTGTTCAGTAGAGAAGAAGAAAACTGATGATTCAGGAGAGGGAGGAGGCATTTCCTAGATCGTCAGCCTTGTAGGCAGCAAGGGGTAGGAGCTAGTGCACAAATGGTAGAAGAGGGAAAAGTATAAGGATCTCCCACACGTATCCTAAACTGTATAGTCTTCTCCTCACAGAGCATTCTGCCCTTAATTATTATTATTATTATTTTTTGTTTTAGGGAAAAAAAAAATCTGCTGTAGCTATGTGCAGATTTTTTTCAAAAAATTTTTTAGTTTTATTGAGAAAGGACATCCTGTTTTGTGTTTGGCATTAAAGTACTGACCAGTCTGTCTCAAGGGGTAAACAGAAATTTAGAAAGAGTGAAATGGCAGGAGAATCTGGTTGGCTCTGGGAGCTACAAGTCAGTTCTTGGAAGAGGGCAAAGTATAGGGATACAGATGCTTTGGGTGGATAGATATGAGGGTGGGAGCTTATGGAAGTTCTCTTTTGATTAATTCTGTTATCTTACTGCTAAGAGTATGAATGAGAAAGGAGGAGTTCAGAGATTTGAGAACAGGGGGACAGGATCAAGGAGAGCACCAAGCATAGGCAGTTCTCAGGTGGGATTTCTAAAAATCTCTTTAATAAGAAGAATAATCTAAAATATAATTATTTAAAATCAAGGATCTCTTTTCAGGAACAAATATGAGTTGAAATCATTCTGTTCACTGTTAAGTGGAATTTTTTGTTTTGTTTTGATACTTTGAGATAGGTTCTCACTCTGTTGTCCAGGCTGGAGTGCAGTGGCACTATTCATGGCTCACTGCAGCCTCAGCCTCCTGGGCTCAAGCAATCCTTTCACTACAGCCTCCCAAGTAGCTGGGACCACAGATGTGAGCTACCACTCTTGGCTAATTTTTTTATTTTTTGTAGAGACGGGTTGGGGCGAGGGCCTCACCATGTTGCCTAGGCTAGTCTCAAACTCCAGGCCTCAAGCAGTCCTCCTCCCTCAGCCTCCCAAAATGCTGGGAGTATAGGCATGAGCCACCATGCTTGGCAAGTGAAGTTTTTATCAGTATGATTCTTTGATACACATCAAATAATTTTCTGAAATTATATTACTTGGAAATCATATAAACTCATAAAAACTTAATGATCTTGAACAATGTAATTTTTGTACAGAGAACAGTCATAGTTGTTGAATTCAATATCATCCTATGTGGTTTTTATGATATTATTCTACCTTTATTTGTTCAGGGCTCTGTGTGACACTCCAGGTGTGGATCCAAAGCTTATTTCTAGAACTTGGGTTTATAATCACTACAGATGGATCATATGGAAACTGGCAGCTATGGAATTTGCCTTTCCTAAGGAATTTGCTAATAGATGCCTAAGCCCAGAAAGGGTGCTTCTTCAACTAAAATACAGGCAAGTTTAAAGCATTGCATTATGTAATCATATACTGCAGTATGGTTAAGGTTTCTGTGTAGTCTGACTTCCATGTCAAAATGGTGCACAAGCCAGTTGTCAGTGACAGTTGCCATCCCACACTGCTGTTTTCTTGTCATCCCTAGCCCCCATTTAAGAGAGATCACACATTGATACATCTCTTGCTTCCCTCTTTCCCTACCCCCCTCCTTAACTTCTTGACATATGAGAAGAATATGAGTTATTAATTTGATCCACTATTTGGGGATTTCTAATAAAGCATTTTTGCATTTATTTTTTACTTTTTAAAAAGAATTCATGTTTTAAACAATGTGAAACTTAATATATTGCTAGCTATAAAATTTTAAATTCTCAATATTTCTTAAATAAATTCAGTTTTTATTCTCACTTATTCAGTGACTTGTTTAAACGGTGGAATTCTAGAGTCACACTTCCTAAAGTATGCATTTTTTTTTTTCGCTTTTAGATATGATATGGAAATTGATAAAAGCAGAAGATCAGCTATAAAAAAGATAATGGAAAGGGATGACACAGCTGCAAAAACACTTGTTCTCTGTGTTTCTGACATAATTTCATTGAGCGCAAATATATCTGAAACTTCTAGCAGTAAAACTTCTGCAGATACCCAAAAGGTGGCCATTATTGAACTTACAGATGGGTGGTATGCTGTTAAGGCCCAGTTAGATCCTCCCCTCTTAGCTGTCTTAAAGAACGGCAGACTGACAGTTGGTCAGAAGATTATTCTTCATGGAGCAGAACTGGTGGGCTCTCCTGATGCCTGTACACCTCTTGAAGCCCCAGAATCTCTTATGTTAAAGGTAAATTAATGTGTACTCTTGCTAAAAATCAATCACTGATTCAGTTAAAGTCTAGAGAGGTTTTATATTTAAATTTTAAATACTTATGAAGAATGCTCAATTTCTTAAATGTACTGATAATTTTAATATCAAAAGCATATTCTTCAGACAGCTAAAGTTTTTGTGCAGTTTTTTGGGAGGGCCAGAGATCTTTCTTGAGCTTAAATAATGCATTTCGAATTAAAGAGCAAAAGTAAATTTGCACCGTTAGATTTTGCTACCTGTCGCTTGCTGCCCTCTTGTTGTCATAGCTTTGCTTTGATCAGATCTCTATTCCACTTCAGTTAGACAATTACATTTTAGTACTTCTCAAATATATAATAAATACACTTTTCATCTCTATGTAGATTTTAAACTACGTAACAGGACTTTGTCATATTGAATGGTCTGCAGTATAGCTATCTGAAATTACTGATAATATTGTAAATTCAGATTCACTTAAGAGGTAACCTTGCAGAGAATTTACTTCTGTGGTATTCTGGATCACTCTAAGGAGAACATTTTATAAATTAAACATTTTTAAGGTAAAGATATATTTTGTTTGGCATTAGTTCCATGTTGGATTGATTGCTTTTTCCTGAAAGCATTCCTATCAAACTGAAACAGTCTTTTGTTTTATTTTGCTCTCAATATCAAGCTTGCAGTGGCTTTCATTTTCTTTTTTTGTTTTTATCAAATCGGTGCATGTGCATAATTTAGAAACTCAGGTAATATAAGACTTATGACCAGAAAAAAGCAGTTGCTAGCACAACCCTCCCCACCCCCATTCATGGTCCCAAGGGGCAGTCATGAAGATTTTCAGTGCCTTTGGCTGTTTCTTTAGCTTGCACTGACGTCTTTTTTCCCTTATCAGTATACACAGCATCTGTTAACTTTCTGCTATGGAAAATGAGGATTTAAGTCGCTTACTCCAGCACTGCCGCATATTTCTCTACCCTGTTCCCTATGTTCCCTTTACTAGTATAGTATGATTTTTTTAGTGAAATCTGTATTCAGTGTATACATTATAATGACTGAAAAATACTTTTTGCAATTTAATACCTAATATACTATGATCACATTTCCCTTCTTTACAGCTTACTGCTTTCCATGGAGTTATTTACTGTCTTTTTAATTTCTCTTAATTTTCTGTGTCCTTACACAGGAGCTATAAAAATCCTGCCTAATATGTTGAAATTTCTCCATTAGTTCTATTTCTGTTTCTTGGAGAACCCCTGGACCTCTTCATATTCTTACTTCATTCTGAGGTGCTCATTTTCTATGTGTGCCATACAGCTCTTGTTCTGTAAATTATTCATAACTCTTTTCTGTGTTAGAAACCCTATTTCCTGGTTTCCATGTTATGTTTCTAGATTTTTTTCCCTAGTTTTAAGGGCCCACAACTCTCAGAGGCTTCTTGAGAAAGGGAGCATGCAGCTTTTGTAATATCTTAGGGTAAGGTTGACTGGATATAGAATTACAGGTTGAAATAATTTCTTCAGAACTTTTGAGACATTTATCTTTTTTAGCATAGTTCCTGCTAATTTCAGTGCATTCTTTTTTTTTTTTTTTTTTTTGAGACTGTCTCATTCTATCACCTAGACTGGAGTGTTTTGTTTTGTACAGGTGAGGTCTCCTTATGTTGCCCAGGCTGGACTTGAACTCGTAGGCTCCAGCGATCCTCATGCTTCAGCTTTCCAGAGTGCTAGGATTACAGGCATGAACACCTGGCCTTCAAGTGCTATTTTTATTTTCAGTCATTCATTATGTGCTCTGGGTTTAAGAAGTTAAGATTGTTTTGTCTTTATTTAAATTTCAGAGTAATGTACTTTGGTGTCTTTTTGTTTCCCTTCCTTTTTACTTTAATTCTTGGCCCAGATGCTTATTGGCGCTTAGTCTAGAAACACATAATCCTTCATTGAGTTCTGGGAAATTTTCTTTAAATGGTTCTTTTATAATTTTCCTCTATTTTTTTCTCTACTTTTTTTCTGGAACTTGTGATGTTTTGACACAAGGCCTCTTAGATTGTTCCTCTAATTTTCTTGTCTTTTCTTTCTATTTCATTATCTTTTTTTTTTTTCTTTTTTTGAGACGGAGTCTCACTCTTTTGCCAGACTGGAGTGCCGTGGCACGATCTCGGCGTACTGCAACCTCCTCCTCCTGGGTTCAAGCAATTCTTCTGCCTCAGCCTCCCAAGTAGCTGGGACTACAGATGTGTGCAACCATAGCCAGCTAATTTTTGTATTTTTAGTAGAGATGGGGTTTCACCATGTTGGCCGGGACAGTCTCCATCTCTTAACTTCTTGATCTGCCTACCTCGACCTCCCAAAGTGCTGGGAATACAGACATGATCCACCACACCTGGCCTCATTATCTTTTTTTTTTTAAAGACATTTATTCAGCATCACGATCAGACTATTACATTTAGCAATCAACAGCATGAGTGCAAAAAAAAAAAAGAAAAAAAAATCTACATTAAAACCCTTTGTTGGAATGCTTTACACTTTCCACAGAACAGACACTAAAATAACCTGTTATGCAATTAGTCACAAATACAGTCCTTGAGTTTTTTGCCCATGCACATGATATTTGTCTAAATCATGTCTTCTTTGTAGCAGCTAGGCCCTGCCACCACTGTGCTTGGCTGAGTTCACAAATCTGTTGTAACCTGTAGCTTCCCTGTCCCTTCTCTTGCTCTCCTCTCCTGCTAAGCTTTGTTTCCTAATTAAAATCTTCTGCCACTGCCATAGCTACTGCTGCTACTGGAACCGCCACAGCCACCTTGGTTTCGTGGTTTGGCAAAATATTGGCTGCCACCACCATAGGGGCCAGAGCTTCTGCCTCCAAAGTTTCCTCCCTTCATGGGTCCAAAATTTGAAGACTGATTGTTGTAACTGCCAAAATCATTGTAGCTTCCACCACCTCCAAAATTGCCTCCATCATTACCAAATCCATTATAGCCATCCCCCACTGCCACCATATCCACCACCACCACGGCTGCCACCAAAGCCACCACGACCACTGAAGTTTCCTCCACGATCAAAGTTGTCATTCCCACTGAAACCACTTCCACAGCCACCACCAAAGTTTCCAGAACCACTTTGACCTCTTTGGCTGGATGAAGCACTAGCCATCTCTTGCTTTGACAGGGCTTTCCTAACTTCACAGTTGTGGCCATTCACATTATGGTATTTCTGAATGACAGTCTTATCCACGGAGTCATGGTTGTCAAAGGTTACAAAGGCAAAGCCCCTTTTCTTGCCACTGCCTCTGTCAGTCATGATTTCAGTCACTTCCATTTTTCCATACTGTTCAAAATAATCCCTTAGGTGATGTTCTTCAGTGTCTTCTTTAATGCCACCAACGAATATTTTTTTCACAGTTAAGTGGGCACCTGGTCTTTGAGAACCTTCTCTTGAGACAGCTCTCTTTGGTTCCACAACTCTTCCATCCACTTTGTGTGGCCTTGCATTCGTCGCTGCATCCACCTCCTCCACAGTTGCATACATGACGAACCCAAAGCCCCTGGAGCGCTTGGTGTTTGGATCTCTCATTACCACACAGTCTGTGAGCATTCCCCATTGCTCAAAATGGCTCCTGAGGCTCTCATTGGTTGTTTCAAAGCTCAACCCTCCAATGAAGAGCTTCCTCAGCTATTCTGTCTCTTTAGGATACTCTGACTTAGACGTGATCACAGGGAGAAGAGAGACTTTTAACGATGCTTCTTCGGCGGTGTCCACTGGCAGAAAGACTTTTTTTTTTTTTTTTTTTTTTTTTTTGATAGAGTCTTGCTCTGTCACCCAGGCTGGAGTGCAGTGGCACGATCTTGGCTTACTGCAACCTTTGCCTCCTGGGTTCAAGCGATTCTCCTGCCTCAGCCTCCCAAGTAGCTGGGACTACAGGCACCCACCACCATGCCTGGCTAATTTTTGTATTTTTAGTAGAGACAGGATTTCACCATATTGGCCAGACTGGTCTCGATCTGCCTCTACCTCCCAAAGTGCTGGATTACAGGCGTGAGCCATCACACCCAGCCTATTTTTCTGTCTTCTAACTTCTGGGATGGTTTTTAATTTGTTCTTCTAATTCTTTTTTTTTTTAATGTGCCATGTTTTATAGATTTGTCTTTAAATATTTTTACATAATTTTGTAACAAAATACAAAAAAGCAATTCCTAAAAATTTAGAAAGTCAAATGAAAGCAAAGAAAAAGAACTTAAATATGTTTTCAGTTAGAGCATAAGCATACCAAGAAAGCATTTCAAGTAACTTAAAAAATGTTTTTATGTCCCTAGTTGTATATGCCCTAAGAACAACAACAATAACAACAGCAACAAAAACTAAAAAATAAAACAAAATCTTAAGCTATTCTTAGTAATCGTATTATTGGTGGTAGTGTGTTTTTTTTTTTTTTTTCCCAGAGACCACCGCCCCCCCCCCCCCCCCCCCTGTGGTATTGCTATTCTGAAGTTATGGTGTATGTGAAGTATGTTATATGTGGTATTCTTTTAGGTATATTTGTTATATGTGAGTAATTATGTGATTATCATAGAGAACAGGGATCTTTTTACCAGAGAAATGTACAGATGTAAGATTGAAATGAAGAAAAACTTGTGGTTCTGCTTTTGTATTGGAAATATCATTATGAACTCGAGATCTATATTATTGTTAAAAAATGCATGCTGGCCAGGTGCAGTGGCTCACGCCTGTAGTCCCAGCACTTTGAGAGGCCAAGGTGGGTGGATCACTTGAGGTCAGGAGTTCGAGACCAGCCTGGCCAACATGGTGAAACCCCATCTCTACTAAAAATATAAAACTTAGCCAGGCATGGTGGCATGCTCCTGTAGTCCCAGCTACTGGGGAGGCTGAGGTGGGAGAATTGCTTGAACCTGGGAAGCAGAGGTTGCAGTGAGCCAAGATCATACCACTGCACTCTAGCCTGGGTGACAAAGTGAGACCCTGTCTCAAAGAAAAACAAAACAAAATCGTGCTTACTGGTTTCATCTATGAAAAAACAAAACAAAACAAAAATAATAATAATAATGAACAATCTGGTAGTATTGAGTATCCCTAGCTCTCAGACTGTTTTCTAAGTACCATTTTCTCTTAAAAGAACACAAGATGTCTTGAAGAAATGTCTGATTCCAGATTCAGGGGAGGAAATATATGAGTCTGGAAAGTCTTGACATACTAGAAGAAAACTAAGTGTCAGACACTACTAGTGTCATGTCAAAAGGACTCAGAATAGATTCTTACTGATCAGAGATAAAATACTTTGAGCATCAGGAAGGATAATAGGCTGGGCATGGCGGCCCACACCTGTAATCCCAACACTTTGGGAGGCCAAGGCAGGCAGATCACTTGAGGTCAAAATCTTGAGACTAGCCTGGCCAACATGGTGAACCCGTGTCTCTACTAAAAAATATAAAAATTAGCCAGGCATGGTGGCAGTTGCCTGTAATCCCAACTACTTGGGAGGCTGAGGCAGGGAGAATTGCTTGAACCCAGGAAGCAGAGGTTGCAGTGAGCCGAGATCATGCTACTACACTCCAGCCTGGGCTCAGAGCAAGACTCCATCTCAAAAAGAAAAAAAAAGGATAACACAAAAAAATTAAATTCACAACAAATATAGTTGCATTTATAAGTTCATAATGATACCTCTACTCTCATTGTCTTAAAAACTAAGTAAAGGCCAGGCACAGTGGCTAACGCTTGTAATCACAGTACTTTGGGAGGCTGAGGTGAGCAAATTGCTTGCACTCAGGGGTTGGAGAACAGCCTAAGCAACATGACAAACCCCATCTCTACAAAAAATACAAAAATTAACCGAATGTGGTGGCATGCACCTGTAGTCCCAGCTACTTGAGAAGCTGTGGTGGGAGGATGGCCTGAGCCCAGGAGGCAGAGGTTGCAGTGAGTTGAGATTGTGCCACTGCACTCCAGCCTGGGTGACAGAGCCAGACCCAGTCTCAAAACAATAACAAAAACTAAGTAAAAGGAAAAAAAAAATGAGGCATTTATCTTGCTTCTCTTATATGATCTATATTTTGGGACCCTCAAGCAGATGAGAAGAAGTTTTTGTTTTTGTGTATGTGTGTGTTTTTTGAGACAGAGTCTTACTCTGCCGCCAGGGTGGAGTGCAGTGGCAGGATCTTGGCTCACTGCAACCTCCACCTCCCAGGTTCAAGCAGTACTGCCTCAGCCTCCCAAGTAGCTGGGACTATAGGCGTGTGCCACCACACCCTGCTAATTTTTGTATATTTAGTAGAAACAGGGTTTTACCATGTTGGCCAGGATGGCCTTGATCCCTTGACCTTGTGATCCTCCCGCCTTGGCCTCCCAAAGTGCTGGGATTACAGGTGTGAGCAACCGTGCCCGGCCAGTTTCTGTTTATAAAAATGTTTCAACAACTAAGGACTAGTAGACTTAAAATATAATCATTTTGCAACCCTCAAATTAGGGTTGTCTTTTCTTCTAATTCTTAAAATGAATTTGTGTCTACCAGCATAATTTTTAAGAGACCTTTATTATTTCCTATATGTTTTTCTTTTTCTGTGACATTCAGTTCTTGTTTCATAGATACAATATCTTCTCATCTTTCTAAAGCTAATGATTAATGTTTTTTGTTTTTGTTTCTGCTGCCTGCCTTTTTTTTTTTTTTATGAGAGCCTATCTCTATTTGAGTCTCTTAGGTTAGAGACATTCCTCAGTGGTGATCATTGACTGATCCAGAAGTTGTATGTAAGGTGAGGCTTATAGGGTAGTAATGTGGGGATTTAGTTTTTAGTTAGGAGACCCTCAGATATCAGTGATTGTTCTGAGAGCTGAGCAGAGTAAGGAAATTAATAGGCAGACTCATTTGCAGCATAAGAATTTTATTTCAGTTTTGTTTTCAATAATAGCATCTCATCCGCACCCTGGCTGCATCTGCTCAGTGTTCTAGAGTCCATGTTATTATGTATGGTTCAGCCCTCCAGTAAATAGTCTCCTGCTTTTTTTTTTTTTCTCTAATACTTGCCATTTTTTAAAAAATGCTGCAGCAAGAATAGGTCCTGGGTTCTTTTTTAATATAAGGGAGGGACAGCCACCTGGCTGCTTGGGATAGGAAAGAAAATTTAGTGTTTCAACTACGTTTGTACAAAAATGTCAACCACTTTCCTCCTCTTTCAGCCCCACCATATGCTCCTGCCTTCACAGGTACCTGTTGCCTCCAATTTCTGAGTGTTTTCCTTTAATTATTTTGTTTCATATTAACTTCTTACAACAAGTTTGGTGGCTGAATAAACTTGGGCAGGTGGTGTAGTTTCTCATATACTTTAGTTTTATCATCATCTGTAAAACGGAGATGAGTCTTAGGATTATTGTGAAGATTAATTTTCTTGTTCTTTTTTTTTTTTTTTTTTGGAGGTGGAGTCTCACTCTGTCACCCAGACTGGAGTGCGGTGGCACAATCTTGGCTCACTGCACCCTCTACCTCCCGAGTTCAAGCAGTTCTCCTGCCTCAGCCTCCTGAGTAGCTGGGATTACAGGCACCCACCACCTCACCTGGCTACTTTTTGTATTTTTAGGAGAGATGGGGTTTCACCATGTTGGGCATGCTGGTCTCAAACTCCTGACCTCAGGTGTTGTGCCTGCCTTGGGCTCCCAAAGTGTTGGGATTACTGGCGTGAGCCACCTCACCTGGCCAGGTATCTTAATAAGTGTTCTATGAATATTTATTGTTTGTATTAACCATAATCATTCTTAGGCTGCTTTGTCATTTACTTGTCCAACAAATTCTTAGCTTCCAAAATTTTGGTGATATCTCACTTTCTATTCTCTCTAGTTGTCTTTGTGCATGTAAATTTTTTGAGGAAGCCTAGATAAGTAAGTGTATTTTAAACTATTATGTTTAAATTGAAGTTCTTTTTATCTATTTTCTAATATAAACATTTAAATAGCATTAAAAACTTAAAACAGTATAAACAATATGTTTGAGAAGTACTATATTTTGAAAATATTTTCACTTTCGTACAGTTTTTTACTCATTCACTGTCTTACTAATCTTCCTAAGACTTTAAAGTGAATGCTTTTAAGGCAGTTCTAAAAGAATGAGAACTTTGTGATATCTGTAATAGAATTGAATACATATTTAACTCCTAAATCAATATATTTATTAATTTGTCCAGATTTCTGCTAACAGTACTCGGCCTGCTCGCTGGTATACCAAACTTGGATTCTTTCCTGACCCTAGACCTTTTCCTCTGCCCTTATCATCACTTTTCAGTGATGGAGGAAATGTTGGTTGTGTTGATGTAATTATTCAAAGAGCGTACCCTATACAGGTATGATATATTCTTGAAACTTACTATATATTTCTTTCTTTTGATACAATTAATTTTTTGTTTGTTTTTTTGAGACAGAGTTTTGGTCTCTTGCCCGGGCTAGAGTGCAATAGAGTGATCTTGGCTCACTGCAACCTCCACCTCCCGGGTTCTAGTGATTCTCCTGCCTCAGCCTCTCAAGTAGCTGGGATTATGGGCATGTGTCACCAAGCCCAACTTATTTTGTATTTTTGTTAGAGACAGGGTTTCACCATGTTGGTCAGGCTGGTCTCGACCTCCAGACCTCAGATGATCCACCCGCCTCAGCCTCCCAAAGTTCTGGGATTACAGGTGTGAGCCACCATGCCCTGCCTGAGACAGTTAATTTGAATGTTCTACGTATGACTTTTCTGTGTGTGTACCACATTATTACAGTGGATGGAGAAGACATCATCTGGATTATACATATTTCGCAATGAAAGAGAGGAAGAAAAGCAGCAGCAAAACATGCAGAGGCCCAACAAAAGAGACTAGAAGCCTTATTCACTAAAATTCAAGAGGAATTTGAAGAACGTGAAGGTAAAATGAGTTATATAGTATACATTTTTATTTCTAATGTGAGAACAAAGTTTTAGAGACTTTCAATTTAACATTTGTAATGAGTAAATTGTTTTTGAGTAATAGGTTGACTTTATTTTTGAGTATCTAGATTATTCTTTTATGGTATTAGAGAAAGAATAGCAATAAGGGACAGAAACATCAGATTATTTTTTCCTAAGCCATTTGTACTCTTTTTCCTAGTTCTTACCTATATTATGTGACTTTTGCATTTTTGTCATTATATTTATTAGTTTTCATGTGTTGTTATACCTGGAACTAGGACCTATTATTCTCATGGTGTCAATTTTAATATTAAAATCATGTTTTTATGTTTACTTGACGTAAATTTTATTTTTTCATGTCTCCCTTATGTTGCAAAAGATTTTATGTTTTTCTGCATTTCCTCACGATTTATATAGAACATGTAACTTACATGTCTATAACTTACATTATATAGAACGTGTAACTCACATTTACATAGAACATGTAAGTTACATGTTCTCAGGCTGCTTTGTCGTTTACTTGTCCAACAAATTCTTAGCTTCCAAAATTTTGGTGATATCTCATTTCCTGTTCTCTCTAGTTGTCTTTGTCCATGTAAATTTTTTGAGGAAGAACGTGTAACTTACATGTTCGATATAAATCTGCAGAATACTGCTCCTTACATTTTATTAATTTAAAATTATCACTAGATCATACTATTTTCATGAATAAGTGAACATGAAATAATTTACAGGCATACCTCAGAGATACTGTGGGTTTGATTCTAGACCACCGCAATAAAGCAAATATTACGGTAGAGCAAATCACATGAATACTTTGGTTTCCCAGGGCATACAAAAGTAATGTTTACACCATACTGTATTCTCTTAAATGAGTATAGTAGCATTATGTCATTAAAAAATGCACATACCTTAATGTACTTTATTGCTTAAAAAAATGTTAATGATCATCTGTGCCTTCAGTGAGTTGTAATATTTTTGCTTGTGGAGCATCTTTTATCGGTGTTTATGCCTGTTAACTGATCAGAGTGATAGTTGCTGAAGGTTGGGGGCAGTTGTGGCAGTTTCTTAAAATAAGACAATGGCATTTGCAGCATTGATTGACTTTTCCTTTCATAAAAGATTTCTCTATAGCATGCAGTGCTGTTTGATAGCATTTTATCCCTGGTAGAACTGCTTTCATAATTGGAGTCAATTCTATAAAACTCTGCTTTATCAGAATATTATGTAGTATTCTAAATCCTTTGTTGTCATTTCAACAATATTCACAGCATCTTCACCAGGAGTAGATTCCTTCAAGAAACTACTTTCTTTGCTCATCCATAAGAAGCAACTGTGTATTAATCTGTTCTCACACTGCTGTAAAGAATACCTGAGACTGTGTAATCTCTGAAGGAAAGAAGTTTAATTGACTTACAGTTACACATGGCTGGGGAGGCCTCAGGAAACTTACAATCATGGCACAAGGCAAACAAGCAAGTACCTTTTTCATAAGGTGGCAGAAGAGAGTGCAGGGGAAACTGCTACTTTTAAGCCATCAGATCTCGTGAGAACTCCCTCACTAGCACTAGAACAGCATGGGGGAAACCGCCCCCATGATCCAATCACCTCCCACCAGGTCTCTCCCTCAACATGGGGATTACAACTGGAGATGAGATTTGGATAGGGACTCAGAGCCAAACCATATCATTCTGCCCCAGACCCTCCCAAATCTCATGTCCTTTTCACCTGTCAAAACCAATCATGCCTTCCCAGTAGTCCCCCAAAGTCTTAACTAATTCCACTATTAGCTCAAAAGTTCAAGCCTAAAGTCTCATCTGAGACAAGACAAATCCCTTCCGCCTATGAGCCTGTAAAATCAAAAGCAAATTAGTTACTTCCAAGAGACAATGGGGGTACAGGCACTGGGTAAATGTTCCCATTCCAAATGGGAGAAATTGGCCAAACAAAGGGGCCATAGGCCCCATGCAAGTCCGAAACCTAGCCAGGCAATCATTAAATCTTTTTTTCTTTTTCTTGAAGCAGGGTCTTGCTCTGTTGCCCAGGCTAGAATGCAGTGGAGAGATTTTGGCTCACTGCAACCTCCGCCTCCTGGTTTCAAGCAATTCTCGTGCCTCAGCCTCCCAAGTAGCTGGAATTACAGGTGTGCACCACCATGCCCAGTTAATTTTTGTATTTTAGTAGAGATGGGGTTTTGCCATGTTGACCAGGCTGGTCTTAAACTCCTAGCCTCAAATGATCTGCCCACCTTGGCCTCCCAAAATGTTGGTATTACAGGCATGAGCCACCACACCCAGCCCAGTCATTAAAGCTCTAAAATCTCCTTTGACTCCATGTCTCACATCCAGGGCATGCTGATACAAGGGGTGGGCTTCCACGGCCTTGGGCAGCTCTGCCCCTTTGGCTCTGCAGGCTACAGGCCCTGCAGCTACTTTCATGGGCTGGCACTGAGTGACAGCCGTACAGTGCAAGCTTTCAGTGGAGGACAGTGGCCCTCTTCTCACAGCTCCACTAGGCAGTTCCCCAGTGAAGACTGCTGGGGGTGGCTCCAACCCCATATTTGCCTTCCATACTGTGCTAACAGAGGTTGTCTATGAGGGCTCTGCCCCTGCAGCAGACTTCTGCCTGGGCATACTTAGGTGCTTCCATACATCCTCTGAAATCTAGGCAGAGGCTCCCAGCTCATCTCGTCTTTTGCATACCCACAGGCCCAACACTACATGGAGACCACCAAGGCTTAGGGCTTGCGCCCTCTGAAGCAATCACCCGATCTGTACCTTGGCCCTTTTCATCCATGGCTGGAGCTGGGGCAGGTGGGACACAGGGCACCATCTCCTATGGCTGCACAGAGCGGTGGGGCCCTGGGCACAGCCCACAAAACCAGTTTTCCCTCCTAGGCCTCCAGGCCTGTGATGGAAGGGTCTGCAGGGAAGATCTCTGATATGTCTTGGAGACATTGTCTCTGTTGTCTCGGCTATTAACATTTGTCTCCTTATTACTTATGCAAACTTCTGCAACTGGCTTGAATTTTTCCCTAGGAAATGGGTTTTTCTTTTCTGCTTCATGGTCAGGCTGCAGATTTTCCAAACATTTATGATCTGCTTCCCTTTTAAATATAAGTTCCAATTTCAAACCATCTCTTTGTGAATGCACATGACTCTGTGTTTCTAGGAAAAGCCAGATCAGCCCTTGAATACTTTGCTGCTTAGAAATTGCTTCTACAAGGTACCCTAATCATCTCTCTCAAGTTAAATGTTCCACAGATCTCTAGGGCAGGGGCAAAATGCCACTAGTGTCTTTGCTAAAGTGTAGCAAGAGTGACCTTTGCTTCACTTCCCAATAACATCCTCATTTCCATCTGAGACCACCTCAGCCTGGACTTCATTGTCCATATCACTGTCAGCATTTTGGTCAAAAGCATTCAGCAAGTCTCTAGGGAGTTGAGACTTTCTCACATCTTCCTGTCTTCTTCCAAGCCCTCCAAACTATTCCAACCTCTGCCTGTTACCTAGTTCCAAAGTCCACATTTTCAGGTTATCTTTATAGCAGTACCTCACTCCTTGTACCAATTCTCTGTATTAGTTCATTCTCATGCTGCTATAAAAAATACCTGAGGCTGGGTAATTTGTAAAGGAATGAGGTTTAATTGATTCACCATTCCACATGGCTGGGGAGGCCTCAGGAAACTTAAAATCATAGTGGAAGATGAAGGAGAAACAAGTACCTTCTTTACAAGGTGCCAGGAAAGAGTACGGGGGAACTCTCACTTTTAAGCCATCAGGTCTTGTGAGAACTCTTTCACTATCACAGGAACAACATGGGGGAAACTGCCCCTGTGATCCAGTCACCTCCCACCATATCTGTCCCTTGACATGCAGGGATTACAATTCAAGATGAGATTTCGGTGAGGACACAGAGCCAAATTATATGAAGCTCCTCATCATTTAAGTTTTATTGTGACATGGCAGTAATTCAGTGGCATCATCAGACTTCACTTCTAATTCTAGCTCTCCTGCTATTTCTACCACATAGGCAGTTACTTCCTCCACTGAAGTCTTGAACCCTCTCCACAAAGTCATTCATGAGGGTTGGAATCAACTTCTTCTAAACTTGTTAATGTTTCATAATATTTTTTTTTATTGCATTTTAGGTTTGGGGGTACATGTGAAGAACATGCACGATTGTTGCATAGGTATACACATGGCAGTGTGATTTGCTGCCTTCCTCCCCATCACCTATATCTGGCATTTCTCCCCTTGCTCTCTCTCCCCCAACTCCCCACCCCCTGCTGTCCCTCCCCTATTTCCCCCCCGTCAGACCCCAGTGTGTGATGCTCCCCCTCCCTGTGTCCATGTGTTCTCATTGTTCAGCACCCACCTATGAGTGAGAACATGTGGTGTTTGATTTTCTGTTCTTGTGTCACTTTGCCAAGATGATAGTTTCCAGGTTCATCCATGTCCCTACAAAGGACACGAACTCATGGTTTTTTATGGCTGCATAGTATTCCATGGCGTATATGTGCCACATTTTCCCTGTCCGGTCTATCATCGATGGGCATTTGGATTGGTTCCAGGTCTTTGCTATTGTAAACAGTGCTGCAATGAACATTCATGTGCATGTGTCCTTATAGTAGAACGATTTATAATCCTTTGGATATATACCCAGTAATGGGATTGCTGGGTCAAATGGAACTTCTATTTCTAGGTCCTTGAGGAATCGCCACACTGTCTTCCACAATGGTTGAACTAATGTACACTCCCACCAGCAGTGTAAAAGTGTTGCTCTTTCTCCACATCCTCTCCAACATCTTTGTCTCCAGATTTTTTAATGATCGCCATTCTAACTGGCATGAGATGGTATCTCAATGTAGTTTTGATTTGCATTTCTCAAATGACCAGTGATGATGAGCATTTTTTCATATGTTTGTTGACCTCATGTATGTCTTCTTTTGTAAAGTGTCTGTTCATGTCCTTTGCCCACTTTTGAATGGGCTTGTTTGTTTGTTTCTTGTAAATCTGTTTTAGTTCTTTGTAGATTCTGGATATCAGCCCTTTGTCAGATGGGTAGATTGCAGAAATTTTTTCCCATTCTGTTGGTTGCCGATTCACTCTAATGACTGTTTCTTTTGCTTTGCAGAAGCTGTGGAGTTTGATGAGGTCCCATTTGTCTATTTTGGCTTTTGTTGCCAATGCTTTTGGTGTTTTGGTCATGAAGTCCTTGCCTATGCCTATGTCCCAAATGGTTTTTTCATGATATTTTGACTTCCCATGAAACACTAATGTTCTTAATAGTATCTGGAATGGTGAATCCTTTCTGGAAGGTTTTCAATTCACTTTACCCATATCTATCAGAGAAATCACTGTGGCAGCTATTCTTTATAAGACAAGTTTCTTTTGTTTTTGTTTTGTTCTGTTTGAGACGGAGTCTCGCTTTGTCACCAGGCTGGAGTGTAGTGGCGCAGTCTCTGCTCACTGCCAGGTTTCACCTCCCAGGTTCAAGTGGTTCTCTTGCCTCAGCCTCCTGAGTAGCTGGGACTACAGGCGCACGCCACCACGCTCAGCTAATTTTTGTATTTTTGGTAGAGAAGGGGTTTCACCATGTTGACCAGGATGGTCATGATCTCTTGACCTCATGATCTGCCTGCCTCAGCCTCCCAAAGTTCTGGGATCACAGGCATGAGCCACCACACCTGGCCGACATGTTTCTTAAATAGTAAGACTTGAAAGTTGAGATGACTCCATGATCCATGGGCCACAAAATGGGTACTGTGTTAGGAGGCATGAAAATAACATTAATCACTCTATACATCTCTATCAGAGCTCTGTGACAGAGACATGATGTGAGCACATACTGTTGCAAAAATGGCACCTGTAGCCTTGTTCAACATAGTTCCCACAAACCCTCAATTTGTGTTTTTAAAAAATGCATTATCTATGAAGCTCAATAAAGTGCAGTACATTAAAGCAAATATACCTATACTTAATTTACAAATTACTGTAATTAAACTCTGTATGACTTTTTTTTAACCATGAGTACACTAGCTTCAAATTTTCCTAGAAAACTTTTAGCAGGCCAGGCGTGGTGAATTACACCTGTAGTCCCAATGCTTTGGGAGTCCAAGGTGGGTGGGTCACTTGAGGTGAGGAGTTCGACCCCATCCTGGCCAATATGGTGAAACCCCATCTCTACTAAAAATTCAAAAATTAGCCGGGTGTGTGCCTGTAATCTCAGCTACTCGCAATGTTGAGGCAGGAGAATCACTTGAACCCAGGAGGTGGAGGCTACAGTGAGCTGAGATCACACCACTGCACTCCAGCCTGGGTGACAGAGTGAGACCCTGTCTCAAAAAAAAAAAAAAAGAGAAAAAACTTTTAGCAGATAAATGGTTTCTTATTTTTGTTTTTGCATGGTTCTTTAGTTTTAGTTGCTTTTAAATTGAGTTTAGTTAATTAGTAATTTTTTTTCTTAGAAAACACAACAAAACCATATTTACCGTCACGTACACTAACAAGACAGCAAGTTCATGCTCTGCAAGATGGTGCAGAGCTCTATGAAGCAGTGAAGAATGCAGCAGACCCAGCTTACCTTGAGGTGAGAGAGTAAGAGGGCATATAATGAGGCTCGATGATCATTCAAGGTGGGAAGCTATTTTAGAGTCTCCAGCTATACCAGGAAGGAGTATGTCGCAATGCTGAATTTCTCAAAGAGGATGTGTACATTTCTGGGGCTTTCAGTGATGTGCCAAACAAGTGTGGTGGTGTGTTTTCAACTCTATACCAAGTAGAGGATGGGAGGGTTTTAGAATTATATATATTAAATAAATTTGGTTTAAAATGCAGGCAAAACTTGTTTGTTTTATTTTTGTCCCTCCTGTACTCTGAAGCAAAAAACTTTTTTAAGATAAAACAAGTATCTTCAAAGTAATGGCTTAGTTTCCATGTTCTTAGCTGTTTCTCGGGTTCTACCCGGAGTATACTTGATAATCCTCTACCTTAAGGGTACTTGGGTAGAAATGTTTCAGAAGCACTAAACTATTAGAAGTAGCATAGGCTGGCTGGGTGTGGTGGCTCATGCCTGTAATCCCAGCACTTTGGGAGGCTGAGGCAGGTGGATCACCTAAGGTCAGGAGTTCGAGGCCAACATGGTAAAACCCATCTCTACTAAAAATACAAAAATTAGCTGGGCATGGTGCTGAGCACCTGTAATCCCAGCTACTCGGGAGGCTGAGGCAGGAGAATTGCTTGAACCCGGGAGGTGGAGGTTGCAGTGAGTGAAGATGGCACCACTGTACTCCAGCCTGGGCAACAAAAGCAAAACTCCGTCTCAGAAAAAAAAAAAAAAAAAATAGCGTAGGCTTTATAATTGTGGTACTCTCATTAGCAAAGTAAATGAGAATAAAATAGCTATGAAAAGGGCATAAAATGTTGTTTTAGGATCAAATAGATAATGTATAAAAAAGTTCCATATAAATGTTAGTTACTATTATTAGAACATAATTTTATATATTAAGATAAGCTACCTCCTAAATTTTTACACACATAGATATCTAAAAAGAAAATCAAATTCTAAGATTAGTTTGTTAGATAGGGAGGAAGGAGCAACTATTTTACCAGAACTACTTGTTGTTAATTGATTAATTTCATTTACTTGATGACTTAATAAATCTTGTCAGTATAGCCTTAAATTTTTTAAATAGTGGGACTATCAAATAAACAGTTTTTCATTAGTAATGTAAGCAGTGCTGTACTGAATAGAATTCCCTCCTGTTCTGAAATGTTATAATTTGGGCTCTCCCTGTGAGAAGTGAGTCCAGTTTTAAAACCTGTGAGTGTACTTGCTGCAGGTCTGAAAACAAAGGCTTTATGATTCTTTCTTTAAAAATTATTTGCCTCGACCAGGTGTGGTGGCTCACGCCTGTAATCCAAGCACTTTGGGACGCCAAGGCGGGCAGATCACCTGAGGTCGGGAGTTCAAGACCAGCCTGACCAGTATGGTGAAACCCCGTCTTAAAAAAAAAAAAAAAATAAAAGAAAATTATTTGCCTCTATCTCTCATAATATTTGTTGAAGGTTGTGCATTCTGTGAATCATCATGAAGATAGCTTTAATTTCATCCACAAAATTTAACAATTTTTTTTTGTCTGCACATAAGGGGGCAGAATGAGAGTTAGAGTGACGCCTTTCCCCAGCCACTCTGTAACTGGAGAAGTGATTTATTTCTTAGGGCCTCATTTCCACCTTCTAGCAAGGGAAAATCACGACTGGGTTATCTTTAGGTTTCTAAGTGCCCATGAGTCTGTGAGATTTGACTTTATTAAAGTTGTCTTTGTATTATTTTCTTTTTTTTTTTTTTTTTGAGATGGAGTCTCGTCTGGTTGCCAGGCTGGAGTACAGTGGCATGATCTCAGCTCACTGCAACCTCTGCCTCCCAGGTTCAAGTGATTGTCCAACCTGGGACTACAGGCATGCACCACCACACCCAACTACTTTTTGTATTTTTGGTAAAGACAGGGTTTCACCATGTTGGCCAGGATGGTCTCAATCTCTTGACCTTGTGATCCGCCCACCATGGCCTCCCAAAGTGCTGATATTACAGGCGTGAGCCACCATGCCTGGCCTAGGCATCCACTTCTGAAATTATACCCCTGGGGCTAAGAATGAGGGTTCTAGGACCAACCTCTACCTATGTGGCTTGTGCAAATTAGCTGTTCTTTGTGCATCAGTTTTATTACCTACAACACGGAAACAACGATATTAACTACCTCATGGATTGTTGTGAAGGTTAAATGAGTTAGTACATTTACAACACATAGATCTGTTTCTCAAAATAGTAAGCATTCATATGTTAACCATCTATAATGTACGTGGTGATGATTATGATTATTAGAATACATTTATAACTGGAGGATCATTTTTGCCTTAGGGAAATAGAATTAGCAACAGTTTGAGGCACCTGAGAATATTATGTGAGACAATACATTAACCAAACCCTTAAAATGAACTCTAATTTTGTTGATTTGTCTCCTTTAAAGTGATCCAATTACAATAGATGGCACTTTTTGTTTTATTTTCATTGCTTTTTACTCCAATATCTTAAATGGTCACAGGGTTATTTCAGTGAAGAGCAGTTAAGAGCCTTGAATAATCACAGGCAAATGTTGAATGATAAGAAACAAGCTCAAATCCAGTTGGAAATCAGGAAAGCCATGGAATCTGCTGAGCAAAAAGAACAAGGTTTATCAAGGGATGTCACAACTGTGTGGAAATTGCGTATTGTAAGCTATTCAAAAAAAGCAAAAGATTCGGGTGAGTATGTAAATGCTTTGTTTTTATCACTTTTTAATAAAATAGTTAAAAACTTTGCATTTATTTTGAAACAAAAATTTATATGATAATCACTTCTTCCCATTGTGTCTTTCTCATCTTTTCTCTAAACAGTTATATTGAGTATTTGGCGTCCATCATCAGATTTATATTCTCTGTTAACTGAAGGAAAGAGATATAGAATCTATCATCTTGCAACTTCAAAATCTAAAAGTAAATCTGAAAGAGCCAACATACAGTTAGTGGCGACAAAAAAAACTCAGTATCAACAACTACCGGTACAAACCTTTCATTGTAATTTTTCGGTTTTGATAGGTGCTTATTTTATTAGTTTATGGAATCTTCATATATTGAATTTTTGTTTTGTTTTTTTGTAGACTTCAGGGTGAAATTTTATTTCAGGTTTACCAACCACGAAAACCCCTTCACTTCAGCAAATTTCTAGATCCAGACTTTCAGCCATCTTGTTCTGAGGTGGACCTAATAGGATTTGTAGTTTCTGTTGTGAAAAAAACAGGTAATGCACAATATATTCAATTTTTTTATTGTTTCTTTTGAAAAACATTGTCTTTTAAAATCTCTTATGATTAGTTGGAGCTACCAGTTGGCGAATTTTCTAGCTAGTGATCTGAAAATAAGCCTCTTTGAACCTCTGATTTTTAACGAAAAGTAATTCTGTATTATTTCAGGGGTAACAATTTACATTCTATTCTATGCTACTTAATTTTATAGAAATTGTCCTTAATTTTATTTTCTGCAATGTATATTTTATTTCTAATGTATGTATTTAACCCATCGTGATGACATATTGGTGTCCTCCATTTATTTATTTGGCTATACACTCTGCTTTTCATTGTACAGGGCTATTTATTATCTCAGAGTCAAGCTTTTATTTTATTGAATATATGTTCTTACTAAGCTCAATAGCATGAATCTATTGTGAAGAATTCAAGCATTTTCTTCTGTTTGAGTTTTGTTTTCTTAGGAGTTATGCTGTTTCTCTTTTGCTGTGTTCCTTTCTCGTTTTTTAAATGTGTTTGTGTTTGGTTACCTATTTTTTAGTGCTCTGTGGGTTTTTGAATGTATTATATTAGTAAGCTAC
Organism: Ateles fusciceps; assembly: GCA_036589455.1. NCBI lineage: Eukaryota > Metazoa > Chordata > Mammalia > Primates > Atelidae > Ateles > Ateles fusciceps. Next base: position 1,936,373 of record JAZHEH010001076.1, read on the forward strand.
ATTTTTCCTATGCCATTTTATTTCATCTTGGTCATATTTGGGTGATTCTTTTCACACATTTTATTGTTATTATTGAAGGTGGATAACTTTTGTTCATTTAATTCATCAATATTTAATGACTGTTATGTGCCAGACACTGTTTTAAGTGCTGGGTACATAGCAATTAGCAAAACAGATAAGAATCCCTGCCTTCACAGAGTTTACATTATGGGGGTTGGGGGAGGGAGATCACAAACAAACAAATAAGTAACATACATCCATATAGTTTTCTTAGTGCTCAGAAAAAACTTAAGTGGATCGGGGGGGAGTAATGTGAAGAGAGAGGTATGTCATTTCGAGTGAGAAGTGAGGAAAGAGACCTCCCTGCAAAGCTGACATTTGAGTGAAACTTGAAGGAATTGCGGGTGTGAGTGAGGCATGTGGCCATATGGGGAAGAGCTTTCCAGGCAATTACAAAGGCTGCGATGCAGCAGGATCATGCCTAGTGTGCTGTTAAGCATTGCCAGAAGCTAGAGAGTGAGAAGTAACAGCCAGGGACAGAGGCAGTGAAGAGCCAGGTCATGTGGGGGTCCTTGTGTGGTCTGTAACTTCCAGTGATGACAGAAAGCCACAGGAAGGTTCCAGGTAGAGGGACACAGTCTGACTGGTTTTCACAGGATCACTCTGGCTGTTGTGTTGAGAATAGGCTGTAGGGGGGCGCAAGGGTACAAACAAGCCATTTGGAGGCTCTTTCAAGCACTTAGGTAAAAGATGATGAACTAGACAAAAGCAATGAAAGTGGTGAGAAGCAGTCAGATTCTTGTATTTTGAAGGTAGGGAGACAGTGCAGGATGGTGTGAGCATTAGGAAGAATGGAATTGCCACTTGAAAGACTGAAAGAAAAGCAAGTATGTGGGGAAGTTCAGGAGCTCTGTTTTGGATAGCTAAGTTTTAGATGCTTATTAGGCATCTAAGTAGAAACATCTACTTGATGGTTGCATAGGAGTCTGTTCAGAGGAATGGCTGGATATGAATTTGGAAGTCATCAACTTACAGGTGATGTTTAAAGCCATGAGACTGGATAAGGTCATTATAGGCCTGGGAGCAGATAGAGAAGGGAAGAGATCCAAGACCTGATTAAAGCCTTTTATGCTTAGAGGCGGGGGAATATAAATATAAATATAAAGGAATCAGTAAAAGAAATAGAGGAATGGGCAGAAGGTCAGAGGAATACTGGAGAGAGTGAGGTATGCTGAAAGCCAAGAGGAAAAAAAGAATTGTCCAGTAGTGAGAGTGATTAAGTCTGTCAAATGCTATTTTGTAGAATCGATAATGAAGTGAGTACCAAGAATTGATCATTGGTTTCAACGCTGTGGAGGAGCACTCTCAGTGAATTGAAGTGGTGCAGAGGAAATGGAGGGAAAGGAGAAATGATAGTGAATATAAGCATTTCAAGGATTTTTGCTTTAAGAGATGAAAAGAAATGAATCAGTAGCCAAAGGGGAATGGGATCAAGAAAAAAATTTGCTTTTTCAGATCAAAATGCTAATAGCTTACTCATGAGGTACTGTATGCTGATGAGAAAGTCAATAAAGAAGGTAGAATGAAAGATGGAAGCAAAACAGGAACAGCTGTGGGCACTGTTCTCAGATACTCTGTGGGTATGGTATCCAGAGGCTCTGTTGAGATTGGCCTTAGTTAGGAAAGACTGTTCATCTGTAATCACAGGAAAAAAGAGTAAAGTAAGTAGGTACAGATACCAGTGGAAGAGTTGGTATACAAGAGAAAACTTGTGGCAGACCTCTTTTGATTGCTTCTGTTTCCTTGCTGAAACAGCGACAAAATCATCAGCTAGGAATCTGAGTGAAGAAAAGGGTGCTGAAGGTGTGAGAGGAGAGAAATAATTAAGGCATGAAATAATTAAGAAAGTGGTAGAGTGAATGACTAGGTAAATACATCATGACTGCCAGGGCCCACTGGAGGTTAATGTTCATGAATGTATTGTAGTTGTGTGATATTTTTTCAACCATGTTGAGCTCTGATGGTGTGGGCGTGAAGTAGTTGGAAATGGAATTTAACCAGGGCTGTAATTTAGCTGGGTAAGTACTACAAAGCAAGAAGGGTGAAGAATTTGAGAGTATATGCAAAAGGAGGATTTTAATAATTTACCTGGGGCACGATGCAGAGCAAAGAAGAGACATTAGAAGAATGTGGATCAATGAACAGGAGATAAAAAAAGTTGGACTGAGTGTGGTGGCACACATCTGTAATCTCAGCACTTTGGGAGGACTAGGCAGGGGGATCACAAGGTCAGGAATTTGAGACCAGCCTGACCAACATGGTGAAACCCTGTCTATACTAAAAATACAAAAATTAGCTGGGTGTGGTGACATGTACCTGTAATCCCAGCTACTCAGGAGGCTGAGGCAGGAGAATCACGAATCCAGGAGGCGGAGGTTGCAGTGCGCCAAGGTCATGCCACTGCACTCCAGCCTGGGTGACAGAGCAAGACTCCATCTCAAAAAAAATAAATAAATAAAAATAAACGTGGATTGTAGGTCCCAGTGGGGCTGAAGGATTGTTTGAGTTAGGGTTTTAGAGAGTGTGAACTGGGCAGATCAAAGGTAGGTGGTTGAGGAAGGAGGTACTTGAAATTGAGATTCTGGGGGAAATGGAGTTATTGTAAATAAAAGTCTTGGGTGTGTCCATTGGAGTGAGTTACCAATGGAAAATAGAGGACATGATCATTCAAGAAGAAAACAAGGAATCTGGGAGCCCATAGTATTGGAAGGATATGGGCTTCCATTATTACCAGGAAACAAGGCCATCGTGATGACAGAATAACAGTGAGTTTTGAGTTAACATCTTCAAGGAATGAAAGGGAGTGAGTGAGCCAGGGGTCAATAGATGCCTGTAGCAAGGAGCAGTAATGAATAACAGGGTCTGATAACATGAGATTCAAAACTGAGTGTTTTTAGAGTGGGAAGGGCAGCAGTGAAGCATGAAGAAGACATCTACGCCATCTCAGCCTCCAGTAGCGGAAGGTCTGCAGAGGCAGCTGTGCCGGCAGACAAGAACCAGGCTTGTTGCAACAAGATGGCAATGACAGCGCCTGCAGGAAAGGGTGAGGGAAGTGGAGATTCTACTGAGTTCCAGAGGGCCCAGTGAAAGGATTCCAGGAGATGGAGAGGTAGGAGATGGTGCCCAGAAAGGCCACATCCAGAGCCTCCTGGAAACAGAAACCAGGGAATTTAGGATGACTGAGAGCCTGTGCTGCCTTTTTTAAATGTTTTAATATTTGTGTGTATGTAGCAAGTGTGTGTATATATATATGGGGGAGCCTGTGCTGCTTATGGGGACTGACACGAAATTAGCTTTTGACCCTAAGACAAGCTGTGTGGGAGAAGAAAGTGAGGAGGCCTAGATGTCAGAGGAGTCTAGCTAAACCACTGCAGAACCGCTGCCTAATTCACAGCAACCATGAGTAAAAATGCTGATGATCATCAGGTCAAGGATAGTCTGGAGCAGTTAAGATGTCACTTCACATGGGAGTTATCAATTAAAGATAATGAAATGCCTGATTTGGAAAACAAAGTCTTGGACCAGATTGGGTTTCTGGACACCAAATACAGTAGGGGAATACACAACCTACTAGCATATGTGAAACACCTGGAAAGGCCAGAACAAGGAAGTGCTAGAGAACTGGAAAGAAGCTGAACACTTGATCCGGAAAGAACATGCCAGTTAGATGTGAGAAGTCTGGTGACGTGGGGTGACTTTGCCTGTGAGTATTGCCACATGAGCAGACTGGCAGAAGACCAGACTTATCAGTTCTGCTCTTAGTTATTTCTTGTCCTCTGCTAGCTTTTGAATTTGTTTGTTCTTACTTCTCTAGTTCTTTAAACTATGATATTAGGGTGATGATTTTAAATCTTTCCCACTTTCTCCTGTGGGCATGTAGTGCTGTAAATTTCCCTCCAAACACTGCTTTGGCTGTGTCCCAGAGATTCTGGTACATTGTGTCTTTGTTCTCATTGGTTTCAAAGAACTTACTTATTTCTGCCTTAGTTTCATTATTTACCCAGTAGTCATTCAGCAGCAGATTGTTCAGTTTCCATGTAGTCGTGCAGTTTCGAGTGAGTTTTTTTATCTTGAGTCCTAATTTGATTGCATTGTGGTCTGAGAAACTGTTCGTTATGATTTCTGTTCCTTTGCATTTGCTAAGGAGTGTTTTACTTCCAATTATGTGGTCAATTTTAGAATAAGTGCTATGTGGTGCTGAGAAAAATGTATACCCTGTTGATTTGGGGTGGAGAGTTCTGTAGATGTCTATTAGGTCTGCTTGGTCCAGAACTGAGTTCAAGTCCTGAATATTGTCGTTAATTTTCTGTCTCATTGATCTGTCTAATATTGACATTGGGGTGTTAAAGTCTCCCACTATTGTTGCATTGATCTCTTTACCATTATGTAATGCCCTTCTTTGTCTCTTTTGGCCTTTGTTGGTTTAAAGTCTGTTTCATCAGAGACTAGGATTGCAGTCTCTGCTTTTTTTTTTTTTTTTTTTTTTTTTTTTGCTTTCCATTTGCTTGGTAAATATTCCTCCATCCCTTTATTTTGAGCCTGTGTGTGTCTTTGCATGTGAAATGGGTCTCCTGAATACAGCACATCAATAGGTCTTGACTCTTTATCCAGTTTGCCAGTCTGTGTCTTTTAATTGGGCATTTAGTCCATTTACGTTTAAGGCTAATATTGTTATGTGTGAATTTGTTCCTGTCATTATGATGCTAGCTGGTTGTTTTGCCCATTAGTTGATGCAGTTTCTTCATAGTGTCAATGGTCTTTACAATTTGGCATGTTTTTGCAGTGGCTGGTACCAGTTTTTCCTTTCCATATTTAGTGCTTCCTTGAGGGGCTCTTGTAAGGCAGGCCTGGTGGTGACAAAATCTCTCAACATTTGCTTGTCTGTAAAGGATTTTACTTCTCCTTTGCTTATGAAGCTTAGTTTGGTTGGATATGATATTCTGGGTTGAAAATTCTTTTTCTTTAAGAATGTTGAGGCCAGGCACAGTGGCTCACACCTGTAATCCAGCACTTTGGGAGGCTGAGGCAGGTGGATCACCTGAGGACGGGAGTCTAGACCAGCCTGACCAACACGGAGAAACCACGTCTCTACTAAAAATAGAAAATTAGCTGGGCATAGTGGCACATGCCTGTAATCCCAGCTACTCAGGAGGCTGAGGCAGAATTGCTTGAACCTGGGAGGTGCTGGTTGCAGTGAGCTGAGATCACGCCATTGCACTCCAGCCTGGGCAACAAAAGTGAATCTTTGTCTCAAAAAAAAAAGTTGAATATTGGCTCTCACTCTCTTCTGGCTTGTAGGGTTTCTGCAGAGAAATCCGCTGTTAGTCTGATGGGCTTCCCTTTGTGGGTAACTCTACCTTTCTCTAAACTCTACCTTTATTTCTGTCTGCCCTTAACATTTTTCCCTTCATTGCAACTGTAGTGAATCTGACGATTATGTGTCTTGGGGGTTGCTCATCTTGAGGAGTATCTTTGTGATGTTCTCTGTTATTTCCTGAATTTCAATGTTGGCCTGTCTTGCTAGGTTGGGGAAGTTCTCCTGGATAGTATCCTGAAGAATATTTCCAACTTGGTTCCATTCTCCCCGTCACTTTCAGGTACACCAAACATATGTTTGGTCTTTTCACATAGTCTCATATTTCTTGGAGGCTTTTTTCCTTTTCATTCTTTTTTCTCTAATCTTGTCTTCAAGCTTATTTTATTAAGTTGATCTTGAGTCTGTGATATCCTTTCTTCTGCTTGATCGATTTGGCTATTGATACTTGTGTATGCTTCACGAAGTTTTCGTGCTGTGTTTTTCAGCTCCATCAGGTCATTTATGTTCTTCTCTGAACTGGTTATTCTAGTTAGCAATTTTTCTAACCCTTTTTCAAGGTTCTTAGCTTCCTTCCATTGGGTTAGAACATGTTCTTTTAGCTTGGAAGAGTTTGTTATTACCCACCTTCTGAAGCCTACTTCTGTCAGTGCATCAAATTCATTCTCCATCCAGTTTGTTCCCTTGCTGGCAAGGAGTTGTGATCCTTTGGAGGAGAAGAGGAGTTCTGGTTTTGGGAATTTTCAGCCTTTTTGCACTGGTTTTTCCTTATCTTCCTGGATTTGTCTACCTTTAGTCTTTGATGTTGGTGACCTTCGGATGGAGTTTTTGTGTGGATGTCCTTTCTGTTGATGTTGATGCTATTCCTTTCTGTTTGTTAGTTTTCCTTCTAACAGGGCCCTCTGCTGCAGGTCTGCTGGAGTTTGCTGGAGGTCCACTCCAAGACCCTGTTTGCTTGGTTATCACCAGCAGAGGCTGCAGAACAGCAAAGATTGTTGCCTGTTCCTTCCTTTGGAAGCTTTGTCCCAGAGCTGCACCTGCCAGCTGTACCTGCTGGGAGTTGTCTCCCAGTCAGGGGGCACAGGGGTTAGGGACCCACTTGAGGTGACAGTCTGTCCCTTAACAGAGCTCGAGTGCTGTGCTGGGAGATCCACTGCTCTTGGAAATCCACTGCTCTCTTCAGAACTAGCAGGCAGGAACGTTTAAGTCTGTTGAAGCTGCGCCCACAGCCGCCCCTTCCCCCAGATGCTCTGTCCCAGGGAGATGGGAGTTTTATCTATAAGCCCCTGACTGGGGCTGCTGCCTTTCTTTCAGAGATGCCCTGCGCAGAGAGGAGGAATCTAGAGAGGCAGTCTGGCTACAGCAGCTTTGCCGAGCTGTGGTGAGCTCTGCCCAGTTCGAACTTCCCAGAGGCTTTGTTTACATTGTGAGGGGAAAACCGCCTACCTACTCAAGCCTCAGTAATGGTGGACACCCCTTTCCCCACCAAGCTCAAGTGTCCCGGGTCTACTTCAGACTACTGTGCTGGCAGTGAGAATCTCAAACCAGTGGATCTTAGTTTGCTGGGCTCTGTAGGGGTGGGATCACCGAGCTGGACCACTTGGCTCCCTGGCTTCAGCCCCCTTTCCAGGGCAGTAAACGGTCTCTCTGGCATTCCAGGCATCACTGGGGTATGAAAAAAAAAACCTCCTATAGCTAGTTTGGTGTCTGCCCAAACAGCCGCCTAGTTTTGTGCTTGAAAGCTAGGGCCCTGGTGGCGTAGGTACCCGAGAGAATCTCCTGGTCTGTGGGTTGCAAAGACCTTGGGAAAAATGTAGTATCTGGATTGGAGTTTACCATTCCTCATGGCATGGTCCCTCACGGCTTCCCTTGGCTAGGGGAGGGAGTCCTCAACCCCTTGTGCCTTCTGGGTGAGGCAATGCCCCACCCTGCTTCTGCTCGCCCTCCGTGGGCTCCACTCACTGTCTAACCAGTCCCAATGAGATGAGTCGGGTACCTCAATTGGAAATGCAGAAATCACCTGCCTTCTGTGTTAATCTCACTAGCAGCTACAGACCAGAGCTGTTCCTATTTGGCCACCTTGCCAGCCGTTAAACTCTTTTTTTTTTTTTTTTTAAATAAAACAGGCCTTGTGTTAGATGATTTTGCTCAACTGTAGGCTGATATAAGTGTTCTGAACACATTTGAGATAGACTAAGCTAAGCCCTGATGCTCAGTAGGTTGGATGTATTAAATGCATTTTCAACTAACAGTGGGTTTATTGTGACATAACCCCATCGTAAGTCGAGTAGCATCTGTGTTTCCAGATAAGGCTACATCCACAGATGCTGGAAATTGATCACAGTGCATCCTGTAACATCCTGGAACCTTTACTTAGGTCTGTCAGTCCTGGTCATCTGTTTTTTCCCCCCCGCAGTTTTTTCTCATTACTTATCAGAAGAAGAAAAATGTAAAGATACCTCTTCTGTTTGCTTTTCTTCAGATTTAGGAATAATATAATTCTCAAAAATGTTGTCATTTTACCAGTTTAGTTGGGGAAGGTGATTAGACTCTGAGCCTTCCTGTGCTTAGCTCTTAGCTCTATCCATAATCTTCTGTTTCTTAATCACCAGAGTTTACACTTTATATCAGGATAGTCCTTGTTTCCTGGTGAATGTTTCCTTTTTAAAATTTAATTTGTTGTTAAGTGTTAATGTTCTGTAGAAAATGTCAAGGAGCCACCTTAAACCAGAAGTCTTTATCACTCAGATCTGGTCATGATGCCTCCCAGCTTAAAATCTTCAGTGGTTCCCTGTCCCTTAGAAAATGAAACCCAAACTCCTTTGTATACCCCTAGAACCATTCAGCTTACTACCTTAAACCACCACTGTACACACCTCAGCTAAACTCTGTAATTTTAGTCTAATTCCTGTAATGTCAGGACTTTGGGAGGCTGAGGCAGGAGGCTCATTTGAGGCTCAGGGTTTGAGACAAGCCTGGGCAGCATAGCAAGACTCTGTCTCTATAAGAATAAAAACTAAATTAAAAAAAAGCTACTTTGAAAATAATAATAAAACATAAACTGCACAGTTTCATATTCCTGATGCACTATAACAGTTAATGCCTCCTACCTTTAAAAGGTTCTTTATTTTGCTTAGAATGCTCTCGTATTCTCCCCCTCTTGATGAATTCATCCTATTCATTATTTAGCTCAAATGTTACCTCCCTAGCCAGATGCTTATAGTCTGGGATAGATCTTCTTCCTCCAGCTTTTGAAGCATATTGTATATTTGATGTTTCAGCACTTGTCACATGGTCCGTGATTCTACCTGTACCTTTCTGAAAAACCCACCTACTAGCCCCAGTAATACAATGATCTCTTCAAGACAGGGACTCTCGATTTCTACTTCCTCTTCTGATATAATGGGTTGAAGAAGGGATCAGTTGTTGAAAACTCCAGGTATACAGTATCTCTCATACAGTCCTCATAGTCAAACTGTTCATTTGCTATTATCATCCCACTTTACAATGGGGAAACTGGAGCTCAGAGAGATGAAATAGCCTGCTCAGGGTCACAGTGCTGTAAATTGATTTGAACTCATGCTTCCAGGCCCTAAAGCTCTTATGTACTTTCTTATACTTCATGCTGACAAAAGCAAACTCAACATTTGAGAGTTGGGCCTAAACAGGCACATCTATATTTTTAACCTAATGCTTTGTTACTGTATTATAGAAACACTGTGACATATAATGAATTAATTAAATGAGATCATTTCTTAGGTTGGGAAAGATTTGTTTTGGGAAAGCCTGTTTACCTGGGAAACAGACTTCCAGATTTCATGTAGGATATTAGAAAGTGCCCTTAGGGACAGCACCTGTGAGGAAGCAAATGCAGCAGGATTGGGCAGAGGGAGAGGAAAGGTTCAGTCAGTCCCACAGGACTTCTGGAGCTGGTGGCCCTTCGGAGTCATGCCAACCTGAGGCAAGAGCCAGTCATTGCATACTGGCTCCTCCAGGGAGCGGCATAGCCTTAAGCCAGACAATACCTTTCTCCACAGAGGGCAAGTCCAGGAAGGAACTCAGAGGTGAGTTGTCAATAGCTAGCACTCCCCCAAAAGCTGGAGGATCACATGCCTTGGTCCTGAAGGGGATCTGCACCTGTACCATGGTATCCACTCCAGGTGGAATCTGTGACAGTGGTTTTATAAATTGCTAAGTCTTTTGTTGTTTCAATGAAATTTTCCAGAAGGAATTTAAAAGGTTTGAATAATTCTATGCAAGTTCAAAGTAAGCCAGACCACAAAGCTGCAATATAATTTTCTTCTTATCCTTTTATTTTTGTGAAGATTTACTTAGTGTCAACATTCTAAAAGTATTACACTAACAATTTTTCCAATTGTTATCAGTCCTACAAGATGCATGGTAATTAAATAAGTAAGGCTTCCATTTCTTTTGATGGGATTTGATCCAGACATGAAACCTCCACTTATGAAAAAGTGAAACGAGGAAACTACACTGTTAAGTTTACATTTTATTTTTCTGTATTCTAAATGTTTTTCAGTAAACATGGATTTTATAATTGGGGAAACCAAGATAATTTGGGAGAAGGACTGTACTGTCATCAAGTTTTCAATATAATTAGAGGCAAATTCCAAAATTAGAAAATGGAAGATGCTTGAGAAACGTATAATTTCTTTAAAAGCAGTGTTTAAAATTAAGATCCATTAAATAAATTTACTTGTAAAGTGAAAGAAAAGATGAACCATCACTTGCAATAGGATAAACAAATCCTTATCTGAGAATGACATTTTCATTCCCTATTATTTACAAGGGATGCATAATTCTCAGTAATGAAAACAAGAAAGTATAAATAGTAGAATTAAATACTTAGTGCCTCTTCCAACTCTAGCTTTCCTTGCCTCAGTTCTATCCTGGTTTATCCCAGGATAGAGTGGATAACACCTATGCATCTTTCACGTTAGAATTTTATAACTCTTGGCCAGGCACAGTGGCTCATGCCTGTAATCCCAGCACTTTGTGAGGCCAAGACAGGCAGGCAGATCAGTTGAGGCCAGGAGTTCAAGACCAGCCTGGCCAACATGGCCAAACCCTGGCTCTACTAAAATAAAAAAATTGGCTGGGCGCAGTGGCTCACACCTGTAATCCTAGCACTTTGGGAGGCCGAGGTGGGTGGATCACCTGAGGTCAGGAGTTCAAGACCAGCCTGGCCATCGTGGTGAAACCCCATCTTAAAAATAAAAAATACAAAAATTAGCTGGGCATAGTGGTACTCACCTGTAATCCCAGCTACTTGAGAAGCTGAGGCGGGAGAATTGCTTGAACCTGAGAGCGGAGGCTGCAGTGACCCAAGATTGCACCACTGCACCCTAGCCTGGGTCTCAGAGCGAGACTGCATCTCAAAAAAGAAAAAATAAAATTATAACTCTTTATTTTGAACTAATTTCAGACCTTTAAAAAGTTGCAAAAAGCATGGAGTTTCCAAATATTCCTCACCTAGCTTCCCCTGATGTTAACATCTTGCATAACCATAGTACAGTTAGAATCAGGAAGTTAATAGTGGTATGATTATTACCCATATTATAGATGTATTTGAAAATTTATTTGAGTTTAAGGTATTTTACCCTGTTTCTCCTTTTTTATTCTGGGATCCCACATAGCATTTAGTCATTTTTTTCCTCTCTATTTCTACCAATCTTTACCAATTCGTATTTTACCCTGTTTCTCCTTTTTTATTCTGGGATCCCACATTGCATTTAGTCATTTTTTTCCTCTCTATTTTCTACCAATCTTTAACAATTCCTGCCTTCTTTTTCATGATCGTAATGCTTTTGAATAGAATGATCAATTACTTCATAGCATTCCCCTCAGTTTGAGTTCGTCTGATGTTTTCTCATGACTAGGATGATGGTACGCATTTCTGGCAAGACTACCACTGAAGTGGTGATGTGTCTTTCTCGTATATCATATCAAGGGGTTAATGATGTTGATCTTAATCACTTGGTTGAGGTGATATCTGTTGGGGTTCACCTCTGTAAATAACTTCCTTTTTCTTTGTAGTTAATAAATATCTTGGGGGACATTCTTTGAGACTGCGAATCCTATTCCACATCAAACTTAATTAATTTAGCATTCATCAGTTGATTTTGATTTCAACAATTATTACTGTGGTATTAGTCTAATTATGATTTTTCCCCCTTTCTTTCCTTCTACATTAATTGGAATTCTATAAGGAAAAGCTATGCCCTTTCCTCTTATTTGGTTATTTATATCAGTCTAGACTTAACATTTATTTTATTCTGCAGGTTAAAATTTAGTACCTTCATTATTTTATTGTTAAGCTTTTTTTTTTTTTTTTAGTTTTGGACGTTGGGAGCTCTTTCATATGGACTCCTGTGTTCTTTCAACAAGCTTTCTTCATTTTTTGAATACTTTCCTTATTTTTTGGCATCACAAGATGTTCCAGGTTCATCTTGTATGTTCCCTTCCCCAGTCTTGGAATCAGCCATTTCTCTTGTCTCCTTTTTTAGTAGAAAATGGTGTTTAGAACTAAGATCTGGTTGCTAGATATGCTCATTATTTTGCTGTGGAGGATCAGTACTGCCAGGCCCTCTCAGCAGACAGGTGGGAAATGTTTGTCGTCCATTTTGGATTCCCTCATATCTCATATCTAGTTGGACTTGTTTGTTGGTTGGTTTGTTGGGTATATGAAATATCACTGTGGTTCTTGGAGTCAGACCTCTACGAAAAGATGTACTTAATGTCACTTCCTCCTTATTCCTGCAGTCCCAATCCTAATCCTCCTTCCCCACCCCGCACCCCACCCCCAACACACCCTGTTCCTTTAGTTTCTGGTTTATCCTTCCTGTATTTCTTTTGCTCAAATGAACAGATACATGTATATTTTCTTATATCCCCTTCTTTCCTATAAGAAGGGGAACCTACTCTAGCCTTTCTTTTATACTTTTTTTTTTCACTTAACACCATATCCTGGAAATCAGTTCATAGAAATCGTCCTCACTCTTTTTTACAGCTATGTGGTACACCACTGTTTAGATGTACCGTTGTTTATCTGACTGTATCCTGTATATGAGCTAATAAAAGCGGCTTCCAATATTTTATAATTACAGTTTTTCAGTGAGTAACCTTGTTCACAGGTGTTTTCATGAACCTTACGTTCATGTGTATTTTACTATTACCAGAGGTCTGTCTTCAGAGTGGAGTACAAGAAATGGGATTACTAGGTGGAAAGGTAAATGCATATGTAGCTTTGCTAGGTATTGCCAAATTTATCTCCAGAAAGGTTGAACAAATCTGTACTCCTATCAGCAATGTATACGTATGCCTGCTTCCGCATGACCTCAGCAAAAGAATGCGTTGTCATATTGGTATTGAAATTTTAGCACTGTAAGCAGTAGGTCATTTTGGAAAACCTGAGCTTTCACCAAATTCAGCTCTTTTTGCTTTTACTATTAGCATATACCAAAATAAATGGGCATTATTAGAGGTTGCTTGCATCTTAAAATTTATCTAACACATCTATAATGGTAACATTCTTTTTTTTTAATTCTAGGACTTGCTCCTTTGGTCTGTTTGTCAGATGAATGTCATAATTTATTGGCAATAAAGTTTTGGATAGATCTTAATGAAGACATTATTAAACCTCGTATGTTAATTGCTGCAAGCAACCTCCAGTGGCGACCAGAATCCAAATCAGGACTTCCTACTTTATTTGCTGATGACTTTTCTGTGTTTTCTGCTAATCCAAAAGAAGGCCACTTTCAAGAGACATTCAACGAATTGAAAAATACTGTTGAGGTAAGGTTACTTTCCAACATTACCACACATTTTGGTATTTTTCTATTTTGACAGTCAAGTATCAAGGAAATAGCTTTTATACAAATTGGATAGTTGACGTAGTATGTGAGGTAAAGTTTCATCATATATTTATTAATTGCCCGTAAACCTCAGGAGATAGGGGAATGGGGAAATGACGGCAACCAGAAACAGAAAAATGACTTGAAGGGAAATGAGTTAGGAGAAATTGTGAAAAAGATGTTCAGAAATATAGACTATGTAAGCAAACTGGAAATTGGTGACAAGAATAATATGAGTTACCCGTGGTTTGCAGCAGTTGCCAGTGGGATTCGTTAATAATATGGAGACTACAAGTTTAAACTCCGTATCTAGTGATTTACACAGACTATATCTCTTTGATTTGAATTAATCTCAAATAGGAGACACTGAAATTATTGTCCCTAGATCATGTATGCATTTTCTGCTTAAATTTATATATACATTATATAATATTAGCTGGTGTTTATTGAGTGCTTATGTGTCAGACCTTGTTCTAAGCTTCTGATTAAATTCTCTCACAACCCTATGAGGTAGGAAACTTTTTTCTATTTTATCAGTGAGAAACAGGCTAGCCAGTTACTAAAACTAGGATTCATGTTTAGGCCATCTGAATGCAGAACCCTAACTAGGAACTGCTATCCAATGCTGCTTCCCAGTAAAATTTTAGATTTCATGAATTGGTAACTAGTGAAGAATTCACAAAAAATAAGCCTCTTAATTCTATAGTTTAGTATTTGAAATGTGTGTTATTCAGAATTGATATAAAAATATATTTTAAAAGCATTAGAGTAGCTAGCTGTTTAAAGAAAGCTGTGTTAGTATTTTACCTAAAGACTATGCATAGTGAATAACGCTCTTCTATATCTAGTTTCTAAATTTAGGGGTAGGAGTTGTATTCATTATTTAGCTCCCATATAGTATATCTACTGTTTATGCCCCAGATTTTCTTTTCTTTTTCTTTTCTTTTTTGGAGACAGAGTCTTGCTCTGTCACCCCCAGGCTGGAGTGCAGTAGTGCAATCTCAGCTCATTGCAGTCTCTGCCTCGTGGGCTCAAGCGTGCCTCAGCCTCCCAAGTAGCTGGGACTACAGTTGCATGTCACCATGCCCGGCTAATTTTTGTATTTTTAGTAGAGACACGGTTTCACCATGTTGGACAGTCTGGTTTCGAACTCCTGGCCTCAAGCAATCTACCCACCTCGGCCTCTCAAAGTGCTGGGTTTATAGGCATGAGCCACCGAGCCTGGCCTACACCCCACATTTTCTCTGAGACATGTTCAAAGGCACAACTCTCATTTACTTAGCATTTTAAAGTTTTACAAAATACTGTCATGAATTAGGTTAAACCATATGAAACTGCTGATATTTGACCAGTTGTGACTTCTCAAATAACAGTTTCATGTAGTTTAACCTATACATTATTCAATTAATTTTTGGAACAGACGTGGGGTAGGTGAGGCAATTCTCTCTTTTCACAAACTTAAGAAGTACCTTTATAGATGTGAGATGATCCCCCAGCTGTTAAGTAGTAAATGGAGCTGGGACTTGAGCCCCAGTCTTCCAGCTTCAATTCAGTATCATATGACAGCTTGCTGATTAAACTAAATGGGTGGAGAGATCTCTTTCCTTCATATACACTCTTTCTCTCTTCCCCCTCTCCCCTATCAACTAGATTCCCCGAAATCACTGATAATGGTTTTGTAATTTTGCATCAGCATGTTTGACAGTTGATATCACATTTTGGGTGTCTCATTCATTTTTGGTCTGAACTTTTCATTTCTGCTTTTAAAGGAAATACTTTCAGAAACATAAATATTTGGGTTTGCAATTTATAAAGCAGCTTTTCCACTATTTTCTTAGAATATTGACATATTTTGCAATGAAGCAGAAAACAAGCTTGTGCATATACTGCAGGCAAATGATCCCAAGTGGTCCACCCCAACTAAAGACTATACTTCAGAGCCACACACTGCTCAAATCGTTCTTGGTACAGGAAATAAGCTTCTGGTAAGTTAATGTAAACCTAAGTAATATTATATATGGAGGCCATCATACATTCTGTTGTATACCTAGTAAACATGGTAAAATGTAATTAAACTTAATTAGAAAGTGTAGTTGTTATGTGGCTCCTATAAGTATAGGCTATTTAGAAGTTTTATTTATTGAAGGAAGATATGAAATTTTGGGTGCAAACTTTCCAGTCAGGTGCTTTCATTTACATGTGATTGAAAAGTGTTTTTTGCCTATTTCTTTTACTGTTCCATACAATTAGGGTTGTTTCTAAGCTGTTTAAGTGGTTAAATCAGAGTAGATGCAAATCAAGCTAAAGTCTTTAATATTGGCTAATAACGCATTCTTAAATAGCTAATATTTGCTAAATATATCTATATTTACTCATTTAATCCTCATAACAACCCTATGAGATAAAACCTAAGTCCTCACTTAACATTGTCAATAGGTTTTTGTAAACTGATTTTAACAGAAGTGATGTATAACAAAAGCATATTTTTTTCTCATCAGTGTTCTAACAAAATGATGTTGAAGGAAATGACATTGCTCAAAGACCTGCTATACATTGTTTGACTCAAAGTCACAGTTTCCAAGAACCTATCGGTCGCATTAAGTGAGGACTTTACTGTATTATCCTCATTTTATAGATGAGGAGACTATGGCATAGAGAGAGGTTAAGCAATTGCCTAATAAGGTCCCAAAGCTAGAAAAGTAAGTATTAGAACCCAGGTAGTGTGTGTTCTTAAGATGGTTTTAAAATGTTTATCTTTGTTTAACCTGTTAATAATAAAAAGAAAAGATTAAAACATAAGTTGACATCCCCTACCTCCTTTTTTTCTTTTTCTTTTTTGATTTTTAATTTAAAATTTTAAGTCTCATGAGATCTGACCCTGCCTCCTTTTTTACTGTGATTACTCTTCATCTTCCTTTCTTTTCATATCATTATATATGCTCTTATGCAAAATTATTTCCTTCTAGAATAGGAATAATATGAACTGAAATTATCTAACCTATTAGCACTCAGGGGAGGGAGACTGTGTTTGATATTTGCGTGCTTAAATATTTTCAATGAAAAGTTACTTTGATTTAGTTTTTTATGTTAGTATATAATTATGATAGGCTACTTAATTTTTTTTAACAGATGTCTTCTCCTAATGGTGATATAAATTATCAAAGTCCTTTATCACTTTGTATGCCCAAAAGGAAGTCTGTTTCCACACCTGTATCAGCCCAAATAACTTCAAAGTCTTGTTGTAAAGGGGGAGAAAGAGATTGATGACCAAAAAAACTGCAAAAGAGAAGAGCCTTGGATTTCTTGAGTAGACTGCCTTTACCTCCACCTGTTAGTCCCATTTGTACATTTGTTTCTCCAGCTGCACAGAAGGCATTTCAACCACCAAGGAGTTGTGGCACCAAATACGAAACACCTATAAAGAAAAAAGAATTGAATTCTCTGCAGGTGACTCCATTTAAAAAATTCAGTGAAATTTCTCTTTTGGAAAGTAATTCAATAGCTGACGAAGAACTTGCATTAATAAATACCCAAGCTCTTTTGTCTGGTTCAACAGGAGAAAAACAATTTATATCTGTCAGTGAATCCACTAGGACTGTTCCCACCAGTTCAAAAGATTATCCCAGACTGAAAAAGATGTTCTACTACATCTCTGATCAAAGAACAGGAGAGTTCCCAGCCCGGTACAGAAGAATGTGAGAATAATATGCAGGACACAAGTACAACTGAAAAATATATCTAAGCATTTGCAAAGGTGACAATAAATTATTGATGCTTAACCTTTCCAGTCTGTAAGACTGGAATATAATTTCAAACCACACATTAGTACTTATGTTGCACAATGAGAAAAGAAATTAGTTTCAGATTTACCTAAGGGTTTGTATATCATATGCTCTTTGCTTGATTCTGTATTGGTATACTTTTATTTCAGTTGCATATCTTAAAATTGAATGTACCTTATTAACTAATCAAGAAAGATTGGCTGAGCTCAGTGGCTCATGCCTGTAACCCCAACACTTTGAGAAGGTGAGGTGGGAGGAGTGCTTGAGGCCAGGAGTTCAAGACCAGCCTGGGCAACATAAGGAGACCCCCATGTTTACAAAGAAAAAAAAAGAATAGGGAAAAAAAATCTTTACATCTTTAGATTTGATCACTACAAGTATTATTTTACAAGTGAAATAAACATACCCTTTTCTTTTAGATTTTGTCATTAAACGAAATGAGGTCTCTTAGTACAGTTATTTTGATGCAGATTATTCCTTTTAGTTTACTATTTTAGAGGTTTTCTTTTTTTTTTTTTTTACAGGTAACTCACTATGAAATAGTTTTCCTTAATGCATATGTTGGTTCTGCTAGAGATCCATCCTGTTCCAAAGTTCAGGATGAATATGATAGAGTGGTGTTTCCTTTTGAGCAATTCTTCTTCCTTAAGTCAGCATGATTATAAGAAAAATAGAGTCCTTGGTGTAACTCTGATTCCTTTTTACTATTCCAATGTGATCTCTGAAATTAAATTACTTCAATTAAAAATTCAAATACTTTAAATCAGATTTTATAGTTAATTTTTTTCAACAAAATGGTCATCCAAACCCGAACTTGAGAAAATGTCTTGCTTTCAAATTGGCACTGATTCTGCCTGCTTTATTGTTAGCACTGTCACAGAACCCAGAGCCTATGCCCTTTTAAACTTACCGCAAAAGCAGAAGATTAGTTCAATTTAAGATGATACTCTCATTTGTTACCTTTTTTTTTTTTTTTGAGATGAGGTCTGACTCTCGCCCATGCTGGAGTGGTGTGATCTCGGCTCACTGCAGCCTCCACCTCCCAGGTTTAAGCAGTTCTCTCACCTCGGCCTGCCTAGTAGCTGGGATTACAGGGACATGCCACCACGCCCAGCTAATTTTTGCATTTTTAGTAGAAACCGGGTTTTACTATGTTGGCCAGGCTGGTCTCAAACTCCTGACCTCAGGTGATCCACCCGCCTCTGCCTCCCAAAGTGCTGGGATTATAGGCATGAGCCACCACGCCGGGCCTCATCTGTTACTTTCTTATGTTTAATAGAGAAAAGGGACAAAGCAGTTCTAACTAGGAGTTGATAGGATGGAGAAGTTCTTAAATCAGATGTTTTAATGTCTTAAATGTGTATATAATATCATGTTTTCAAATCTAATTATAAATATGTTCAAAGTTAAAAATAAATCCTTTTTAAAAATTAACTTGTTTCCTTCCATAACTGTGATCCATGATTTTTCTCTAATGTAAAAAACATTAACAAAATTGTCTATTTTGCTACTCTTTGTAACTTAAATATTCTGCAAGTCTTATTAATGTGACTTAAGTTTTACTTCTAAAACAGT
This sequence comes from Ateles fusciceps, assembly GCA_036589455.1. Taxonomy (NCBI): domain Eukaryota; kingdom Metazoa; phylum Chordata; class Mammalia; order Primates; family Atelidae; genus Ateles; species Ateles fusciceps. The sequence goes on from JAZHEH010001076.1 coordinate 1,954,978, forward strand.
TTTGTTTTTACATCCTAATTTCCCAGCGATCCACTCTAGAACAAGGCATAAAACGTGTTTCAGGTGAACAGAAAAAATTATAAGAATTTAACCTTTTCTTTTTTGAATCCTTGGTAGAACTGCTATTGTCTATTCTCATTTAGAACACCCATTATATTGACAGATATTTAATGCACACACTTTTTTTTATAAACTATAAATAATATCCAGCCTACATGAACAAAATATGAAGCTTGAGTATATGTGTGTATTATCTCCCCAAAAGTGACAATTTAATGATTACAAAGTCAACTTATACTGCATCACAAGGGAAAAACGGTAAAAATGTGTGTTATTTATTCAGCAGTCATTTAATGAGAGCCTACTGCACATATAGAGCATTGCCAGCTCTATGAATGATGCAAACAGTGAACACAATACAAGTCAATATTGGGTGTTCAAAGAGTTATACAAATCAGGAGCCATGGGATTTGAAAGGAAAAACAGATCACTTCTATTTGGGATAAAGTTGATGGCATTGAATCAGTTTTTATGGTTTACAAATCACGTATTTCAGGAATCAGCTAGGGAAAAGAAGAGATATTAAATAAGCCAGGAAACTAGAGCTCTATAAAAGTTATATAACCCAGAGCCACTTCTCCATAATGGTCACTCCTCAACCCAGGTGAACCAAAAACCCTGAAGCAGGGAGCCAGCCAAGTCAGGAGGGCTTGAATCTGGTCCTTTGAACCGCTCTTGTGGAATCAAAGGAGGGTAATTTCCACTTTGGGCTCTCTGACGTTTCTCCTCCCTCAACTGGCCCAGATGAGTCAAGCTATCTATATTGAGAGCTGGTTATGCAACCATCCTATCAACCAAGATACCCAGGATTGATATCTTGGGCCTGGAAAATGGGAGCATTATTAAGTGGATCATTAGGTGATGATTATATGTTGTGCTTGGAGATGTAGAATTTAGCAAAACTAGTAACACCTTAGATTCATTGGGATTTGCTATTATATTGTCAGCCAAACTTACTCAAAGGAAATAGCAGTTTTTTAAATGTTAATGAAGAAAATATTATTCATGTTGCTGGTAGTCATGGAGACGTTGAGCAGGTTTCAGTAGTGTCAGATAATGTTAAAACGGTCTCATGTATGCAGATCAAACAGAAGCAAGTAAATTATAAGATTGCTTTTGTCATTACCTTTATGCTTCCTATTTATTAAAAAAAAAAAAAGACTGGCAAATAAGCCTATCATACAGAAAAACTGGTATATTGGTGAGTTTCTTGGCATTTAGGTAATTAAATTTTTTTTGTTGAACCAAAAAATCCAATGACAAATCCATATAAATGTGATACCATTTACAATTTTTAATAACCATAAAAGCACCAGTATATAGGACACTTAAAAGTTTTCACAGAACATTAGAAAGAAGGTGTTGGCTAACAAGAAATAGAGCATATATCCTCTGTGGTCTTGTCTATCATGGTCTCACATTAAATCTGATTCCAACCTGTCAGAAATTAATTTGGATTCATAAATTACGTGTCAGTATAAGAAGACGTTCCAGCGTTATGAGGACTTTATTGTCTTAAATAATGCCACATAAAACATCAACTGCTCATTTTGTAATGAGCATGGCTTTTATATCCCTGTATGACCTATATCCTGGGGTGCTTAATTTCTTGCACTCCCAAACATTTGAACTGCCAACTAATTACACATGTTAATAGGCATAATTTTAGAAGTTATTTAGCTATTCATTTTAAAAGTGTTTTATGAAGGCAGGCTTATTTTATTTACACTATTAGCACAACAGCCAAAAGTTATTCAGGTGTAATCCTGCTAAATAAAGTGGTAGTAAGAACACAAGGTGTGACTTTAAGTAATGACACTGATTTCCCCTCTAGCTCCTGTAGCTCTTAAGGATTTGACAGCATTTTTAACAATGATACATAATTACAGGAATAACTTCCCAAAGTGTCTACTTTGAAGGACAGTGTTCCCTTAGATGTATACTTTCTGGCATGCTAATATTAAAGGAAAATCAGTATCATCGTAGAGTCACACATCTCACATTTTTAGATACATAGATGATCAAAGTAGCAATGGCACTAAAACTTTTCCTGCCCACCCCCTCACCCCGCCCCTCCCCGCCCCGCCCCGCCCCGCAACCACTTCTCTCCTCCTTTCCAACTTTCTTGATGGAGATGAATTTCCTGAAAAAATAAATAGATCACTTCAGAGAAAATGGTACTGAAGCTTATATATAATATAAACGCTTTATTTCATCTATGAACCTATGTAAATAATTGATTATGTTCTTGGGTGTGTTCTGAAGTTTTGGTTTCAAATTATTTCCCTAGAGAAAGAGACTGTTTAATCAAACCTGCAGAATTCCCAGCATCAGACCATGCATATAGAAGCACTTTAACAAATTTTGGTGAAGATAATATAATGACTTTGCTCAGAAACTTTTGAGTTCAGCTATTTACACTGGAATTGGAACTCTGACTAAAATGCCACAAAGAATAAATAACAAAAACCGAAGTAGAAACTGACTTGGGAAAATTCTGAATGGGTATAAGATAGGCCTCTAATCTCCATGGTGACAACCGCCCCTTCTGTTATAGGAGCTCTCATTTGTGAATCCGCCATGAGCCCTCCGGTATGGAAACTCTGTGTAGGAATTCCAGTATCTGGCATTGTTGGAAGGCAATGCATTATTCCTGTCCTGGTTCCTGTTCATTCTGCTTGGTTTTTCTGCATGAAGCACACTGTGAAAGGTAACATCATGTTCATACCGTTCTTTCATTCGGTGTATTTTTTCTCTTGAGACACCATGAATGTTTCTTCTATATGGGAAAAAAATGCATTTAGTTAAGGCAGAATATCACAATGAATTACTTATGTTTTACAAGTCCTCAAGTATTGCAAATATTGCAGTCCCTGTTCTCAGGACGTAGCTTTGGCAAAAGTATAATGTCTTGTTCAGCAGTTCTCTTTCAGCCTCCACTCACGTTTTCCATGCTGCCCTGCACACCCCCCAAACCACCCTGAGGCTAGCAAGGAGCTAAAGCTTCAGAAATGCTTTTTTCTGGTCCTCGCAATTACGTGCTTCAAGACATAAAAGAACAACATGAGATTTTTAAAAATCCTACATCTGCCTGTTAATGTCATGCATGTATCTATCACCTATTTATGTCAATCAGTCCCTGATATATACTTCTAGGAGATGCTTATTAAAACAATCTTAAATTCTAGTGGGCATAAGAATCAACTGGGGATATAGTTAGGAATATAATTACCAGAGATTCCAACTACTGAATGGGGGTCCATGAACTAGCATTTTAATAACCACCTGAGGCAATTCTGATGGAGTAGCCCACAGATCTACTTTGAAAACACTATCTGCCTATTACCAAAAGAGGAACCAGCCTTACTCCTAAGAAGTAAATTCTTATCTCACTGGATATTTTAAGTTACAGACATTATCAAATAGTACAGATAGAGAATATCCGAACCCATGCATTCAATCAAGTTAGTATTATTTGAACATTTACTGCTTTATAAATTAGAAACAGCATCTAGATCATAAATGAACCACAAGCTGCTCAACATCTAAAGATCTTTAGCCTAAATGCAAAAACACCATTGACATGTGCAGTCCCATGCAGAGAAAGTGTTTTTAAATGTTCCTTAATGAAGAGGCATTTTAGCAGAATGTTAAGTGCATCCTTTTAAAGGACTAAGTCCAAGCCAAGATTTAGCATTTAGCATTATATTAGAAAACTGACCCAAAACTAAGTCGTCATATTAATAATTCCAAAGTTGTCAATTTCCAAGAATTACCATTTCTGGCCTGAAAACTACCATGTCCATTTCCAGCCTGAAAAGATTCTTTTGTTCGGTCTTGAAATACCTGAAAATAGCAGGATACATAATGAGAAACTAGAAAAACAAAGAAGTACCTTGCTAACTCTTGAACGTTGAATTTCCAGCGAGTGTCAGGTTCTCGGAATATAACTTCATAGTTATTTTCAAGTGCCTGATTTTTCAAAAGTACATAAAACATTGAAGACATAGTATGTATGTTTGGGAATGTTTATGCTGCCATTTAACATTTACTACAACTCTTTTCTAGAATTCCTTTTGTTTTACGAGCAATCCAGTGCCTTAATTTATGATAAATGCAGTTGTCTCATTCCCATCTGTAGCCACTCTCATAATTCTCAATGATAAATTTTGCTCAATTTTATCTAGTATGCAGGAAATTTGTAAAGGTTCTTTGTTTTGGACATCTTTAAAAATAGATGACTGAGCTAGTTTAAAATGTCCTGAACACAGGTACGAGCAGTGAACTCAGTGACTTCTCAAAGTCACAGGATTTTGTAGATTTACTTGTCAGATGCCTTGTCCTACTCATTCCTTGCTTTAGAAAGTGACAGTACCATAGGAACATAACTGGTGAAATAAAAGTGATAGTCACCTACTTTACATTATCTTCCCTCCAAAAGTAGCTCTCCCCCACTATGCTGTACAATTTGGCTCAATGTACTGGGCCCCATTTCCTTGAGTTTAGAAAACTATTATAATTTCCATATGAACACCCAAATATTCTTTGCATTTGTAAATTGACTACTACCTTATCTCAAACTGAATTTTCTATTATCACTATAATTTATTGTGTTTATTTAGAGTGGAAAGAGCTAAGCAAAAAGGTTTCCTCTTCATTCTTTAGATGAGCACTTCTCAATTGGGAAGGATTTAAATAACACAACTGGAAACCTCTCATTTCTAAGTCTAATTAATAGCCGAGGATGGCTGAAAAAGATTATATACATCCAGAAGATAAAAAATAAAATGAGGCCAGATGCGGTGGCTCACACCTGTAATCTCAGCACTTTGGGAGGCCAAGGCGGGTGGAGTCTTGAGCTCAGGAGTTCGAGACCAGCCTGGCCACCATGGCAAATCCCCATCTCTACTAAAAATACAAATACTAGCCAGGTACAGTGGCACGCGCCTGTAATCCCAGATGCTTGGGTGGCTGAAACAGGAGAATTGCTTGAACCCGGGGGCAGAGGCTACAGTGAGCTGTGATCATTCCACTGCACTCCAGCCTGGGTAACAGAGTGAAACTCTGTCTTAAAAGAAAACAAAAACAAAAGTAAAATGACTTCCCTTAGGCTACTTGTCACTTGGTTGAAGTGGTGGCTTTCATTCACTTGGCTCTTCCCTTGCCTGTTCATTTCCTGCCCAAGTAGACTCCACAATGAACTGAAGTAACCACAAGTTTGGGGCTCATTCTTCCTTACACTCACCAAAGCCCCAGAATCTGGACATCAGTGGAACTGATGAGTGTATCATTAGCGAAAAGCACACCTGTAGGTGTGCCAGTTCACCCAAATGTAAAAAGAAGCCTAAAATCATGATCCCTGTCTGGAGCTATTCACTGCACAATTTAACTGGGTGGAGACTCTGCATGACACTAGGAGGATACTCCACTGTCTTCTTCCTGCACCATCTGTATGGTTCTGGATCCATCCTCCTTTCTAGACCCAATAGGGAATGAAAACATTATCACAAGAGATGGAATATGTATGGAAAAAGACCAAATAGACTTCACAACTAAAGGATAATGTACACACTGTTGTTACATGCATCATACTGTTCTTTGCTATTCTGACAATGGAGAGCTGAGTTATTTTGTATTTATATTTGCATTCTACCATCTCAATAAGGTTACAGTGTTAATCCTAAATCTGTTTTTAGTTTTTAAATTTTTAAAATTTTTTATTTAATTTTTTTTTTTTTTTTGAGGGGGAGTTTCACTCTTGTTGCCCAGGCTGGAGTGCAGTGGCATAATCTCAGCTCACTGCAACCTCTATCTCCCGGGTTCAAGCAATTCTCCTGCCTCAGCCTCCCGAGTAGCTGGGATTACAGGCGCCTACCACGCCCGGCTGTTTTTGTATTTTTATTAGACACGGGGTTTCACCATGTTGGCCAGGCTGGTCTCAAACTCCTGACCTCAAGTGATTCGCCCGCTTCGGCCCCCCAAAGTGCTGGGATTACAGGCATGAGCCACCACGCCCGGCCCTAAATCCATTTTTAAACTAAAATATTCTGTTGCCCTGGAACTCCCAGGTAGCAACAGTACACAGTGTGGAAATCCCCGGCTCACCAGAGGCAGAACGGTCCTGTTGAGACCTGTAACTCCACTAGGAGCGTCATCTAGTTCAGTATTGCTCTGCACATTTCAGTGGGTGCTCCTCTGTATGCCTCGCCTTAGGAAAGTAATTAAGACAGAAAAGTTATCAAGAATTCACACCAAGGACCATTTGCCAAGGACTATTTTTAAATTGTATCTTGAAGCGAGACTGGCATCTCAGCAAACTTCAGTCATTGAACAGCAGAGAAACACTAAAATAAAACCTCTTCACCTGCTCCCTGGGAGAACTACTGTTAGCAAATATGAAATCATGGAAGATCAGAAAAAGAGGAAAGAACAGATGCTTCAACTTTCTCACAAAATGTCCATAACTGAAAATTCAGAATGATACTTCTTCCTACCATGACTGCATAAGGCTTCATTTCCCAGGCGTGGAGGTTGGTATTATCAATAATAATGGGGGATATGCCATTCCTCATTGCTTTTCTTGCTGCAACACAATGTTATATAACAGTGAGCAACATGCAACAATCAGAGGGAAGGGTGAGCGCAATCCCTATTTGTCATTTTTCTTACAGGATGCCCTCATCTCCTCACACAACTTCAGTGCCACCTATTTCAGAGCCCACTATCAATAATTTTCTTTCTCCTGGAATCTAAGGAGGTTATGCTCTGATGTTCTGTTTTGGGGGAAAAAAAATGGCAGAACTTTCGGTTAAATTCCTTCCATAAAATTTATTCATTCTGCAGCAGCCACAATCTATGTGCACACTGGGGTTTCCCAGGAGTTTGGAAAGGAATTTGTCACCTCGTTTTTGGTTCCATTCATGAGCTTCCTCCAGGAAGTCAGGATTGAACTCATAGGCACCATCTTCCCTGAAGAAAAAATCATCCGTGCTGAAAATCAGGGCCCTGGGAAAGTCATGCTGCAATTGTCTGGAAAGTGAAGAGAGAGAGATTTTTTAAAAATTATGTATAGTCACAGTAGAAATCATTTTCTTACCTCTCTAACATTTAGCAGTTCGTAATTCTGAGACCACCAGGTTTGGAGTTGTTAAAATGCAGTTTAAAAAGAGAGATGCTTATTATCTCTCGAAGGCATCACTCCTTAACAGGAAGCGGGAGAGGGCTGAGAGGCGGCACTATGTGCTACCAGTCCTTGAAACTAAGAGGTACAGTCACTGCCGCTGACTTCTGCAGCAGCCAGGACTGACTCAAGAAGAAACTAAAGCTAGGTTGGGGGCCTGGTGACTTTCCTCCTGGGCACCAATCCCGGTGCCCATTCCTCTCTGAGGCACCAGTGCCCCTGCCCAAGACTGCCCATGGGTACCAGATCCCCACACCGCAGCCCTTCCCTCAGTCCCCTAAACTCTGAGCTGGCCCATTTCCTTGGAGCTCTGTGTTCTCTGTAAGGACAGAGTATGAACTGTGGGTAAATGATGCATGTGCTCTACTTTATTAGGTAACATAGTTATGTTTTAATTATGACCTGAGCCAAATGAGAGAAAGGCACAACTGGAGAAGGAAAGAGATAGAGCCCCTCTCCCCTACCTTCCTACCCTCCACCACTCTAAGTTGGAAATATCACAGCAAAAAGAAACATCATCATGGAGCTCCCCTTTAAATCAAAAACAAAACAAAATGAATATGCTTATTAAGTTCTGTATAAAACTTCAGAGAGATGTTTCCACTTGAAATCTTTACTTGTACTATCTTTTGGCAGAAAGTTATCATGCTCTGTAGGGTATCATGCTCCGTAGGAACTGGAGACATCTCTGAGCTTCCTTTCCTCATCTGTAAAAATTGAGGACAGTGTCACCTGTATTGCTAGATGATGATGATGGTGGTCTAATAATGTGGAGCACAGCGCCTTCTTCCCTTTTCCCTACAGCACTCACCAGCGAAACTCTACCTTTAAAACAAATCCAGCCAACAAACATAAAATATAGTCACATGCTCATGTTCAGAAGAATATTTTTTTTTTTTTTTGAGACGGAGTCTTGCTCTGTCACCAAGCTGGAGTGCAGTGGCACGATCTCGGCTCACCGCAGCCTCCACCCCGCGCCTCCGGGTTCAAGCGATTCTCCTGCCTCAACCTCCCGAGTAGCTGGGACTACAGGCGTGCGCCACCACATCATCTAATTTTTGTATTTTTAGTAGAGACGGGGTTTCACCATGTTGGCCGAGCTGGTCTCGATCTCTTTACCTCGTGATCCACCCGCCTCAGCCTCCTAAAGTGCTGGGATTACAGGCGTGAGCCACCGCACCCGGCCAAGAAGATACTTTTTGATTGGAAGAAAAAAGGTTGGAGAATGACAAGGGCAGGCAGGAAATGCAAAGAGAAAGCAAAGCACCTTTTTTGTTGTTGGTCTTTTCTGTGGAGCAGAATGATCTTTAATCCGAGAAGAACGGGACGAACAAGCCGAACAGGCCTTGGAGCCACAGATGAGTAAGCACTTCAGGTGCTCTGACAGACTTGGGAGCTTCTGTTTTCTTAACTGTGAAACACAGATGATTATCCCTATCTCTTAAACAGAGCTTCTCATCAGACTGAAATGAAGTCAGGTATGAGAAAATATTTTGTACCCAGTAAGGCACTTTACAAAAGGAAAGTCCTGTTATAATAACAATGAGGCCAAATTTACCAACCCAGACTGTTTATATGCCATGGTAATAAACACATTGGAGCATGCATGTCAAGTAGTCCTTGAGGTATTGCAGTGAATAAGAGGGAGATAAAAGACAAAACTAAAGTCAATGCTTCCATTTTTTTAAAAAATGAGTGAATATACATTCCAGAAATGGTAACTAAATGTTTGCCAGAATTTTTCAGAAGCTTGATAGCATTTAAAAAGAAGGTAGCATAGGGCTGGGTGCAGTGGCTCATGCCTATAATTCCAACACTTTAGGAGGCCAAGGCAACTGATCACTGGGTCAGGATTTCGAGATCAGCCTGGCCAACATGGTGAAACACTGTCTCTACTAAAAATACAAAAATTACCCGGATGTGGTGGCGGGCGCTTGTAATCACAGCTACTCGGGAGGCTGAGGCAGGAGAATTGCTTGAACCCAGGAGGCAGAGGTTACAGTGAGCTGAGATCGCACCACTGCACTCCAGCCTGGGTGACAGAGCAAGACTCCATCTCAACAACAACAACAAAAAAAAAAGAGAAGCTGGGCGTGGTGGCTCACGCCTGTAATCCCAGCACTTTGGGAGGCTGAGGCGGGCGGATCACCTGAGGTCAGGAGTTCGAGACCAGCCTGACCAATATGGTGAAACCTCGTCTTAATAAATAAATAAATAGAGAGAGAGAGAGAGAGAAGGCAGCATAGATCGCTGAAAAAGTAATTTCAAACAAAATGCATTTTCTTTTTCATTGAACACAGGGAAATTCAACGAACATACTCTCTTGGTTTAAATGGGAATCTGACAGTCTCCCGTCTCCCTTGATCGCCTTGTGGGAAAATGCGGGCCGGTAGATAATATATTTTAATACCAAAAGAATATTAGTTAATTATCCAACCCATTAAACATTTATTGAGCACTTAACATGTGCCAAGTGCCAGGTGAAGCGTTAAGGTACAGAAAGTAGCTGCTTTCAAGGAATTTATGGCCCAGCCAAAGGAGCCAGACCTGGCACAGCCAGCGTAGTGCACAGCGGAAAAGCTGGCCCAGCAAAGCGCTGAGAGAAAGGGTCGGGAACAGGGTATAGTGATGCAAAGGAGTGCTGCAAGTTTGACTTAGTCCCTGAGGGTTGTGACAACTGTTGCCTCTTGGGGGAGGGACTGAGAGCCGGGGGCAGGAAAGAGAGGAGGAAGCGAGTGAATGCCTGTACGGCTCGTTAGGAGGGAAGGGGCTGTAGGGAAAAGCAGCAAGACTCTAAGGGTTAAAAGAGGCAAATCTTCTTTGAAACACTGTTTTCAATTGTGACTGCCACACAATTTTAAAAGAAATGTGGCCAGCCTGAACGTGTCCAGAGAAGACAGCGCAAGTAAATGAAAGGTCCAGAAACCATGTCAGAGGAGCTAAGAGCATCAAAGACATGCAGAGTGTTCCAGGCAGAACACATAATAAAAGGGATAAGGCCATCTCCTCAGACACTGGGAAGCCTCTGATGTGGGCGCGGGGATGAACTTATTTTGTGCTGGCAATGTGGGCCGGGCTCAGGTGCGCCGATCTGCGGGCCTCGCGTGGGTCGCTGCAGCAGCTGCGTCACCTGACAAGGCCCCTAAGCAGGGCCCTTCACTGGTTCCGTGGTGCTGGCTCTCACTCCTCAGGGCCTGTCATCCTGAAAGAGCCTCACCCAGGCCTCTTCACAGACTGAGGTATTTCACGAGAGCAAGACAGGAAGCTGCTCGTCGAAGCACGTCACTGTGCTGGCCCACACTGAAGGGCGAGGAAAGTAGTTTTGACTTTTTTTTTTTTTTTGAGACGGAGTTGCGCTCTTGTTACCCAGGCTGGAGTGCAATGGTGCGACCTTGGCTCACCGCAACCTCCGCCTCCTGAGTTCAAGCAATTCTCCTGCCTCAGCCTCCCTAGTAGCTGGGACTACAGGCGTGCGCCACCATGCCCAGCCAGTTTTTGTATTTTCAGTAGAGATGGGGTTTCACCATGTTGACCAGGATGGTCTCGATCTCTTGACCTCGTGATCCACCCGCCTCGGCCTCCCAAAGTGCTGGGATTATAGGCGTGAGCCACTGCGCCCGGCGTTGACTTCTTGATGGAAGGGAGAGCAAAGAAAATGTGGCCACTTTATAGCTAGTACAGATAAAGCCAGTGACACGAAGGAAGGGCTAAGTAAAAGGAGACTTGATGAAGCAATGCTCATAGTTTCCATATGAATGTCTGTTATTCGACTTGAAAAATGCACAAACTGAAAAGCCCAAATCTCAACCTCCGATGCAAACAATTATTATATAGACAGGAAAAAAAATCTAAGGGTAGCACTGATGCATTTTCAGGGATGTATATTCTATATGTGTGAAAACTGTATAGATTTAAAATTATTTTCATCAATATTATTTAAGTAATGAAAGTTGTGTTCAGAAATTAATAATAGTGTATAATGTATTTTCCTTATCCTCTGTAGACTAAGTTAAGCAGCCAAGGTAACTGAATCCAAGATTTTTTTTTCTTTCTGGTCCCAGATTTGATACCCCTTAAATCTGGTTTCTTTTGTTCTCCTATTAAGTTTGCTACTCATAAGTTTTGTTTTGGTTTTTGAACATTTTGAGACTTAAATTTTTCTTTTTATATACATACCCTTATCTACTCTTGTCTTCCTCTTTGTGGTTTATATTATTGATTGGAAGTTAATATTTTATAGTATTTCCTTTAAAAAGACTTTACGGCATGAGTGTCCAGTTCACTGTTTTGTTTGTTTTATTTGAATCTTATTTCCTTCTAGAAAATGAAAACAGCACATAACACTACTGCCCTTTTTGATTACAAAATTTTGCCTTAGAGTAAAAGTTAAATTGTTCAGGATCACTGTGGAGGAAGCCCACTGTCTCATCATTTCCTAAGACACATCTGTCTGTGGCCTCCATACTCTTCCTAACAAACAGGCAGACAAAACGGTGTCTTTCACCTTTAAGGCACTAATGGATTTTTTTTTGCCCCTATGCCTTTCCTGAATGACTTCAAAACTCATTTTATCTTCACCTAAATGTTAAATTAGCACTAGCAGCCATAGTAGCATGTTGAATAGGCAGGACAATAAAAACTCTACTAGCTAAATAAAGAACTGATTAAATAGACAATCTTGAGATTCTCAAACTTAAGTGGAAGCAATAAACACCATTCCATCAGCTTCAGAAGTGATGAGGGTTAAGCCCCAGTTCTATTTACGGTGGTCAGGAGCCTCATGCATTAGGGAAATGAGAGAATGAAAATAAAAGGGAAAAAATAGAAAGACAGTTACTTCCACATAACCTTTACTTCCCACAAACCCCCGTCAAATTCATTTAAAATCACTATTATGAGAGAAACTCAGGTACTAATCTTGATTGCACAACTTATTATTTTGTGGAATTCTTTATTTAATAATAGAGAACCATAGAGATATATTTAGATATCTCTTCAGCCAGTCAGTCACTCACTGAGAAAGTCAGACATTGCTGTGTAATTTTAACTCGACACCCAGCTTTTATTAGGGAAATTTTCTAGCATGCAAAAGTAGATAGAATAATATAACCAATCCTCATATACACATGACCAGTTATCATATCGCCAGTCTTATCATTCACTTTCTATTTCATTGCATCAGTCACTTCATTAGTCTCCCTCTTGTCTCAAAAATGTTTTCCTCCCATTGGTTTGTGTGCATCAGGGACCAAACAAGATCCACATATTGTGTTTGGCTGACAAGTCCCTTAAGTCTCATTTATCCTATAGTTTGCCCTCTCCTTTTTATTTTTGCCTCAGCCTCCCAAGTAGCTGGGATTACAGGTGCCTGCCACCATCACACCAGGCTAATTGTTTCTATTTTAGTAGAGACAGGGTTTCACCATGTTGGCCAGAATGGTCTCGATCTCCTGACCCTGTGATCCGCCTGCCTCGGCCTCCCAAAGTGCTGAGATTACAGGCTTGAGCCACCTCGCCTGGCCCACAACTGTTTAATTAGAAAATATACAAACGTAAGGAAATGAGTTGTAAAATAGCATGTTGAACACTGCTTACCCTTCATCTGTGGTCACCCGATGTTCACATTTTGCCTTATTTTATGTCTCTCCTATGTATATTTTTAGAGAACCATATGAAAGTAAATTGCAGGCTAGGCGCGGTCATTCACATTTGTAATCCCAGCACTTTGGGAGGCTGAGGCGGGTGGATCACTTGAGGCCAGGAGTTTTGAGACCAACCTGGCCAACATGACAAAATCTCATCTCTACTAAAAATACAAAAATTAGCCAGGCTGGTGGTGCACCCCTTTAATCCCAGCTACTTGGGAGGCTGAGGCATGAGAACCACTTGAACCCAGGAGGTAGAAGTTGCAGTGAGCCAAGACCGTGTCACTACACTCCAGCTCCAGCCTGAGTGACAGAGTGAAACTCCATCTCAACTGTCTCAAAAAAAAAAAAAAGTCAACTGCATACATCGTGATACTTTATTCCTAAATTCTTTGTCAAGTATCTCTTAAGAATAAGAACAATTCTCTGCATAACCATATCATTATTCCATCTAAAAAATTAACATTAATTCATAAGAGCTAATGTTAGGTTTTTATTTTATTTTTTATTTTTATTTTTATTATTATTATTTTTTAAATATGGAATGCTTCACGAATTTGCGTGTCATCCTTGCGCAGGGGCCATGCTAATCTTCTCTGTATCGTTCCAATTTTAGTATATGTGCTGCCGAAGCGAGCAGTATTTTATTTATTTTTATGTATTTATTTATTTTGAGATAGAATCCCGCTCTGTCACCCAGGCTGGAGTGCGGTCGCATGATCTCGGCTCATTGCAACCTCCATCTCCAGGTTTCAAGCAATTATCTTGCCTCAGCCTCCCAAGAAGCTGGGATTACAGGCACACACCACCATGCCTGGATAATTTTTATTTATTTATTTATTTATTTAGAAGCTAGATTTGGACATTCCAGATGGAAAGAATTTTTTTGTATTTTTAGTAGAGATGGGATTTTGCCATGTTGGTCAGGCTGGTCTCTAACTCCTGACCTCAGGTGACCCACCAGTCTCAGCCTCCCAAAGTGCTGGGATTATAGGCCTGAGCCACCACTCCCAGCATAATTTAAGTTTTTAAAATTTTCCCAATGCTCTCAAGAATATCTTTCATAGGTTTCAAGTACTGCATTTGGTTATTATGTCCGGTTAACGTCTTTTAATCTAGAACTGTCCTCATGCTCTTGTGGTTTCTCTAGTTGGCATGAGAATATTCTACCTTCTAAGTTTGTGTGGTTGTTTCCTGGTGGTTAAATCCAGATTAAACATTTTTTTACAAGCGAAGTACAGAGGCGATGTTTGTGTACTTCTGATTGCACATAGTGACAGTCTGTCCTACCATGCTAGGTTCGATGCTAAGTTGGGTCATTTGGCTAAAGGTTGGTGTCAGCCAGACCTCTCTACTGGAAAGGTATCTTGCTTCCCTTATAATATTAACTAATATGTGGGACAAAACTGTGAGCCCATGTTTTAGAACTGATCATGTTTTCCAGCGTTTCCCTCAGCAATCTATATCTGTTTCTCTCATCACAAAAAAAAAAGTACAAAAAAGGAGGGAGGGGCCGGGCGCTGTGGCGCACGCCTATAATCCCAGCACTTTGGGAGGCCGAGGCGGGTGGATCACGAGGTCAAGAGATCGAGACCATCCTGGTCAACATGGTGAAACCCCGTCTCTACTAAAAATATAAAAACTAGCTGGGCGTGGTGGCGTGTGCCTGTAGTCCCAGCTACTCGGGAGGCTGAGGCAGGAGAATTGCTTGAACCCAGGAGGCGGAGGTTGTGGTGAGCCGAGATCGTGCCATTGCACTCCAGCCTGGGTAACAAGAGCAAAACTCCATCTCAAAAAAAAAAAAAAAAAAAAAAAGGAGGGAGATTCCTATATTCCCCATCTACAAATAATTATTAACATTTTGGTCTTCTTTCCAGGACTGGAAATATATGTATATATGTATTTATATATGTAGAATTTCTTTTAATTTTATCTCTTGTTACATGAAGAGGAACATCATGTAGAGTAAACCAAGTTTTCACCAAGACTTTTTTTTTTGAGACAGAGTCTCACTCTGTCACCCAGGCTGGAGTACAAGTGGCAAGAACTCAGCTCACTGCAACCTCCGCCTCTAGGGTTCAAGCGATTCTTCTGCCTCAGCCTCCTGAGTAGCTGGGATTACAGGTGTGTGCCACACACGCCCAGCTAATTTTTGTATTTTTAGTAGAGATGGTGTTTTGCCATGTTGACCAGGCTGGTCTTGAACTCCTGACCTCGGGTGATTCACCCACTTGGCCTCCCAAAGCGCTAGGATTACAGGCGTGAGCCACCGTGCCCAGCCTAACCAAGCTTTTTTCTCATAGCAAATTATTTCTCACCTCATAAAATATTTTTCTGTGATGATTTTTAATTATATGGCATACTTACTCCTACAGATGTGCCATAATGTAATGCTTAACTAATAATTTAATGGTTAACCAATGGTCTAGGGTTAGGCATTTAGTTTGTTTCTACTTCTTTGATTACCAGCAAGATTAAATATTTCACATGTGTTGGTCATTTAGAGATGTTCTTTTGTGAACTGCACTTTCACATCCTTTGTCTGCTAAAAAAGTCTGCTTATTAGGAGGTTTATCTTTCTTACCGAATGTCAATTTTTTATTATGTGCAGAAATTGCTTTTTAATTTTGTTTGTAATAATCTCTAATATAAAATTCTAAATTTTAGCCAGGCACGGTGGCTCACACTTGTAATCCCAGCTCTTTGGGAGGCCGAGGTGGGCAGATCACTTGAGGTCAGGAGTTTGAGACCAGCCTGGCCAACATGGTGAAAACCCGTCTCTACTAAAAATCCAAAAGAATTATCCAGGCGTGGTTGTGGATGCACAAGTTAGCCAGGAGTGGTGGTGCTTGCCTGGGCGACAGAGGAAGACTTCATCTCAAAAAAAAAAAAAGTCTAAATTTTAAAAGTTTGTGTAGTCACATGTATTCATGTTTTATTTTGGAATTTATGCTTTTGATGGTACATTTAGAATGGTCTTTCCCACCTCAAGATTATGTAAATCGATCTATGTTCTATTATATTTTTCTCTTTGATCCATCTAAAATTGTATGTTGGTATGTGGCACTGGTTAGTATCTAACTTAATCTTTTTCTACCTGGTAACCTGGTCATCCCAAAACCATTGACTGAGTAACGAATCCTTTCTCCATTGTTTTGAAATACTTTTCATTATTTTCTATGATTTATAGTTACTGGGCCTGTCGCTGGACTTTCTGTATTGTTCCATTAAGCTTGATGTGTAAGATCTTCATTTTCTTCTTGTTCCAATATTTTCTTATTTTCTTGATTATATTTAGTAGTTGAGAATCTTTCCTTTATAAAATTTATACTTCTAATTTATTTTCATCTCTTATTCTATTGGAGAGACATTTCTAAATAATGTCAAATAAAAGGATATCCCCTTCTTGTTTTTGATTCCCCTCATGATTGGCCAAGATTGGTTGTTCCAATAAATTTAGTATTTGTTTTAAAGAGTACTAAGCAGTGAACAAGGAGCTTGCCATATATTATCCCCTCCTTAACCTTTATAACAATTTTATGTAGTAAATCATTTTACTTTTATTTCGTTTACAGATAAAGAAACTAGGGCTTCAAGAGCTTAAAAACTGGTATGAGTTACTACCGTTTGTATGTGGTGCAGCCAGAACTTTACCTCAGCTCTATTCAGCCAGGGACTAGAGCTGGATGTTTTATACTTTGTGAGTTCTTGGGGATCTGAGAAAGCCTTTCTGTTGTCTTTGTATGAAAGACAACAGGCTAGATGAGAATTACTGAACTACAAGCTTTTTCCCACAGACATTAATATTTTGAATTTAGATTTCAGTTCAAAGTGGGTTCACATGCATTGAACAGAAATCCCAGTTAGTGGATTTCTAACAGTGTCTTCAATAAAATTAAAATGTATATATCTTGTGTGTAAAAATCCAGAGATAGAATCCAGGGCTGGTGTCACAACCCCATAATCAACATGGACCCAAGAGTCTAGCATCTGTTTTAGTAAGAGGTCTTCCATTCTTCAGAGGGCCTCCCAGTGGCCACTGCAGCGCCAGCCTTCACATCCATGTTCCACACAGCAGAAGAGGTAAGGGAGCCTTGAAAACTAATTTATAGTTGGGCACACTGCCACACCCTACAAAGTGAGCTTGCTAAAGAAGAAAGGGTAGTTAACAACAGCTTTTACAACAGTCTTTCCAGGATATATCTAGATACTGAATTTATTTTTTATCACTTCTAAGTCTTCAAGTCAAATGTGTTCTATTATATCTTTACTTGTTGCTTTAGTTGTATTTACTCTGGTTATTTTTGGCTATATTTATTTTCACATTTGTCTTCGACATTATTGTTTGAAAATCAAACATTATTGTTTGATTTTCTGCATTGTGACTCTGCTTATCTCTAATAGACTGTAAAACTCCAACACTTACTTTAGATTCTTTTATATATCATTTAATTCCTTTTTAATTTTCTGCTTTTTTTTTTTTTTTGAGACAGAGTCTCACTGTGTTGCCCAGGCTGGAGTGCAGTGGCACAATCTCGGCTCACTGCAGCCTCCGCCTCCCAGGTTCAAGCGATTCTCCTGCCTCAGCCTCCCAAACAGCTGGTATTATAGGCACCCGCCACCACACACACAGCTAATTTTTGTATTTTTAGTAGAGATGGGGGTTTCACCGTGTTGGCCAGGATGATCTCGATCTTTTGACCCCGTGATCTGCCCGCCTTGACCTCCCAAACTGCTGGGATTACAGGCATGAGCTACCGCGCCTGGCCTAATTTCCTGCTTCTTAACCAACTCCCTTCGTATTTCAGACTCCTAATCAGGAGTTTTTCTTTAATCTTTTATATCATAGAGAGGAATTTTTTAGAAAAAATATAAATACAGAGAAAGATGAAAGAAATAATAAAACAAGCAGCTGCATACCCACCACCTAGAGGTCATAATCATGAACATTTTCTCATACTTGTTTTCTCGGCTTAAAATCCAGCCAATGCCCACCTTAACTCTGGCATTCTTAGACACCTTTACCATGCTTTCTCTCCCCTTTCAACAGCACTTATCACCACCTACATTAACATACGTTTTCCTTAGAGATTACATCCGTTTCCCTACCTCTGGCTCATAAGGTCCACAAGGGCAGGATCTTTGTTTTGTTCACTGATGATTCCCAAGTACCTAGAACACTGTGTGGAACGTATAGACACTCAATAAATATTTGTTAAAATTAAAACATGAAGGAGCATTACATTTTTTAGACCTGTTCATGTTGATACATAGACTTAGTCCATTTTCTTTAACTGCTACATAGCACTCCATCATCAGCAAAATAATAAATATAGCTAACGTTTATTAAGTGCTTATTGTATGCTAACCACTATTCTAGAGGCTTTACATTTTTTATGTAATGCTCAAATATACCTGGGAGATAAGTACTGCTACTAATCTCCAATCTTGTGTTACAGACAAAGAAATTAAGGCCAAGAAGTGGTAGAGCTGGATTAAAACCTAGGCTTCTGGCCCCAGAGCCGCACACTAAACCACTGTGCTTGAGCGCTATAAAATAACCACCTTGATTTAGGTATTTTCTCTAGTGATACTTGTTTGCAATTTTCCCTCTCATGAACAAATTTCAGTGACCTTCCTTATGCCTACCTCTGTGCGTTTGTGGACTCTTCCTGGGGATATATACCTCCAGTGGCATACCTGTGAACTCCTTGCTTATTTTTTGAGAAAGCGGAGCAGAGCAGATGCTAAAATTGCCTTCTTTCCTTTACAAATTTATTTTCTCTTATAGAATTCATGTTCCATGAAGGCAGGGATTTTTGTCTCCTTTGTCTGCTGCTCCATTCTGAGCATCTAGAAGAATCCCAGGTGCATGGGAGATGCTCAGTAAATACCTGTGAATGTATTCATGGCTCTTGAATATAATGCTCTGTTGGTCTAATTATGCAAACTCTTTTTTTCTTTTCGTCCCCGTCCTCCACCCCGGCCCCCAGATGGAGTCTTGCTGGAGTGCAATGCCGTGATCTTGGCTCACTGCAACCTTCGCGTCCAGGGTTCAAGCGATTCTCCTGACTCAGCCTCCTGAGTAGCTGGGATTATAGGCATGTGCCACCACACCAGCTAAATTTTGTATTTTAGTAGAGACAGAGTTTCACCATATTGGCCAGGCTGGTCTCGAACTCCTGCCTCGTGATCCATCCACCTCAGCCTCCCAAAGTTCTGGGATTATAGGTGTGAGCCATCATGCCCAGCTGGCAAGCTCTTTTTATAGCGCCCCAAGCTGTGTGAGAATTTCAATTTACTCATTTTGTACAATGAGAATGTTACTCAAACCTTAGATTCGGTCCACCCCCTAACATGGTTTGGCTGTGTCCCCACTCAAATCTCATCTTGAATTGTAGTTCCCATAATTCCCACTTGTCATGGAAGGGACCTGGTGGGGAGGTAATTGAATCATGGCAACAGTTACCCTCATGCTGTTCTAGTGATAGTGAGTTCTCACCAGATCTGATGGTTTTAAAGGGGCTTTTCCCCCTTTTGCTCAGCACTTCTTGCTGCCACAGTGTGAAGGACGTGTTTACTTCCCCCTTACACCATGATTATAAGTTTCCTGAGACCTCCCCAGCCATGCTGAACTGTGAGTCAAACCTCTTTCCTTTATAAATTACCCAGTCTCGGGTATGTCTTTATTAGCAGTGTGAGAGCAGCAAATTGGTACTGCAGAGAGTGGAGTGCTGCTGTAAAGATACCCGAGAATGTGAAAGCAACTTCGGAAACTGGGTAACAGGCAGAGATTGGAACTAATGGGAGGGCTCAGAAGACAGGAAAATGTGGGATAGTTTGAACTTCCTAGAGACTTGTTGAATGACTTTGACCAAAGTGCTGACAGTGATACAGACAATGAAGTCCAGGCTGAGGTGGTCTCAGATGGGGATGAAGAACTTGTTGGAAACTGGGGTAAAGGTCACTCTTGCTATGCAAAGAGACTGGTGGCATTTTGCCTCTGCCCTAGAGATCTGTGGAACTTTGAACTTGGGAGAGACAATTTAGGGTAACTGGTCGAAGAAATTTCTTTTTTTTTTTTTTTTTTTTCTTTTTTTTTTTTAAGACAGGGTTTCACCATGTTGATCACGCTGGTCTTGAACTTCCGACCTCAGGTGATCCGCCCGCCTTGGCCTCCAAAGTGCTTGGATTACAGGCGTGAGCCACCACGCCCAGCCTGTCGAAGAAATTTCTAAGCAGAAAAGCATTCAAGAGAAAGCAGAGCATAAAAGTTTGGAAAATTTGCAGCCTGACGATATTATAGAAAAGAAAACTCCATTTTCAGGTGAGAAATCCAAGGCAGCTGCAAAAGTTTGCACAAGTAACAAAGAGCCAAATGTTAATCACTAAGACAATGGGGAAAATGTCTCCAGGGCATGACAGAGGTCTTCATGGCAGCCTCTCCCCACCACAGGCCCAGAGGCCTAGGAGGGAAAAATGGTTTTCTGGGCCGGGTCCAGAGGCCCGCTGCTGTGTGCAGCCTTGGAACTTTGTGTCCTCCTTCCCAGCTGCTCCAGCTGGCCATGGCTAAAAGGGACCAACATACAGCTCAGGCTGTTGCTGCAGAGGGTGCAAGCCCCAAGCCCTGGCATCTGCCACATGACGTTGGGCCTGTGGGTCAATAACTGAGTCAATAAGTGAGGTTTGGGAACCTCCATCTAGATTTCAGGAGATGAAAGGAAATGCCTGGATTTCCAAGCAGAGGTGTACTGCAGGGGCAGAGCCATCATGGAGAATCTCTGCTAGTGCAGAACAGAAGGGAAATGTGGGGTCAGAGCCCTCCCACAGAGTCCCCACTGAGGCACTGCCTTCTGGAGCTGTGAGAAGAGGGCTACCACCCACCAGGCCCCAGAATGGTAGATCCACCGACAGCTAGCACTGTGCACCCAAAAAAGCCGCAGACAATGCCAGCTTGTGAAAGCAGCCAGGATGCTTTCATCCTGGTGCTGTACCTTGCAAAGCCACAGGGGTGAAGCTGCCCAAGACCTTGGGAGCCCACTTCTTGCATCAGTGTGACCTGGGTATGAGACATGGAGTCAAAGGAGATCATTCTGGAGCTTTAAGATTTGGTTACCCTGCTGGATTTTGGATTTGCACTGGGTCTGTAGCCCTTTTGTTTTGGCCAATTTCTTCCATTTGGAACAGGTGTGTTTACCCAGTGCCTGTACCGCCATTGTATCTAGGAAGTAACCAACTTGCTTTTGATTTTACAGGCTTTTAAGTGGAAGGGACTTGCCTTGTTTAGATGAGACTTTGGACTTGGACTTTTGAGTTAATGCTGGAATGAGTTAAGACTTTGGGGGACTGTTAGGAAGGCATGATTGTGTTTTGAAATGTGAGGACATGAGATTTTAGAGGGACCAAGGGCAAAATGATATGGTTTGGCTGTGTCCCCACCCAAATCTCATCTTGAATTACAGTTCCCATAATCCCCCACGTGTCATGGGAAGGACCGGATGGGCAGTAATTGAATCATGGGAGCAGTTACCCTCATGCTGTTCTCGTGATAGTGAATTCTCACAAAATCTGATTTTTTTTTATTTTTTTAAGACAGAGTTACTCTGTTGCCCAGGCTGGAGTGTAGTGGCATGGTCTCAGCTCACTGCAACCTTCATCTTCCTGGTTCAAGCAATTCTCCTGCCTCAGCCACCTGAGTAGCTGGGATTACACGTGCCTGCCACCACGCCTGGCTTTTTTTTTTTTTCTTTTTTGTATTTTTAGTAGAGACAGGGTTTCACCATGTTGGCTAGGCTGGTCTTGAACTTCTGACCTGAGAAGATTCACCTGCCTTGGCCTCCCAAAGTGCTAGGATTACAGGCGTGAGCCAGCATGCCTGGCCAATCTGATGGTTTTATAAGAGACTTTTCTCCCTTTGCTCAGCACTTCTCCTTGCTGCTGCCATGTGAAGGACATGTTTGCTTCCCCTTCCACCATGATTGTAAGTTTCCTGAGACCTCCCCAGCCATGCTGAACTGTGAGTCAATTAAACCTCTTTCCTTTATAAATTACGCAGCCCCCATGCTGAACTGTGAGTCAATTAAACCTCTTTCCTTTATAAATTACCCAAGGTATGTCTTTATTAGTAGCATGAGAATAGACTAATACACCATATAAATTAGACTGAGGGAGATGATTCTTCTTGGATCCCAGCCCTGCCTCTGAATGCTACCAGCATTCTCCTTGAAGACTTTAAACTGGGACGTAGAAAACAAATTCCATGGCTCAGCAGCCTGAGAGCAGGGAGGGAGCCAAGCTATAGATGACGTGGGTGGTCTCCTCTGAGGCAGGTATGGCTGGACCCTGTGCAGGGCTGCCACTCACCCACCAGGGTCAAGTGCTGTCCTTGGAGAGTCAGGCCTCAATCACTGCTAGCCTCACTAGTGTCCCCAAGCCACAGTGGCTAGGGGAACTCAGGGAACAGTTCCCAGTCTGCCTTACTTCTCTTACCTTTACCTCATACCTCCAAAGTAGAGTATGTTCATGAGATCCAAAGCCAGACTCCCAGAGAGCCCTCATTCTTGTCAGTGTGATCCCACTAACTCTATTGAGCAGAAATTCCTTTCAGAATCTTGCATGTGAACAGCTCCCCCTTTTGTAGACTCTCACAGCTGTGCAGGTTTCACCTGTGTTTGTGTTCTGTTGGTTCAGTCATAAGCAGAATTGTGGAAGGAATCAGGCACACCTACCTCCGTTCTAATTTTTTTTGGCTGTCTTTTCCCAAAATGTCATAGATCAGTTACAGATAACAGAAGAGTAACTGTACAGGAAAACTGTCACTTTGGGCTGTCTGTGCTGCTTAAATGGGAAAGCAGCTGCATCTTTGATCCCAATTTTTAAATTTCTTCTTAGTGTAACTTTGAGGTAAAGGAGCCGGCATATCAAACATTTTCACCTGCAACAAATAGGAATCATTTTCTTATGCACCAAATTGAGAACTTTGGAATGACTGCCTCTGTTCCTTTTTTTTTTTTTCCCCTTGTCTGTTCTCCACATCCCATTCATTCATTCTTCTTTTTTTTTTTGAGATCGAGTTTCACTCTTGTTGCCCAGGCTGGAGTGCAATGGCACAATCTCGGCTTACTGCAACCTCCACCTCCCAGGTTCAAGTAATTCTCTTGCTTCAGCCTCCTGAGTAGCTGGGATTAAAGGCTCCCACCACCATGCCCAGCTAATGTTTTATATTTTTAGAGACAGGGTTTCACCATGTTGGCTAGGCTGGTCTCGAATTCCTGACCTCAGGTGGTCCACCTGCCTCAGCCTCCCAAAGTGCTGGGATTATAGGTGTGAGCCACCGCGCCTGGCCTTATTCTTTTACATTTCTCTTTATGTGAATAGTCTGCTTTTTGGTTTTGTTCTTTACTCAAGAGCCATGGTGACATCTAAACTTCCACATCTTAGGAGGCATCTCACATTGCCTTTCATGAACAAATCCATTCATCAAATATTGAGTAAAGGCCTGTGATGTGCCCGACCTTCTTTTAGGAGCTGGACAGAATAAAGTTCCTGATCTCATGGAACTTACATCATATCTCATGAAGCTTACTAGGTTCTGGTAAGAGAAATACATAATAAATATATGCAGATGGTACCAATGCCAGGAAGAAGAGAAAGCCAAGGTACAAGGCAACAAATGGTGGCAAGAAAGTCCCTTTCAGACCCTCTTCTTCAGCATATCCTTAAAACATGTGGGGGAAAGAGTGCTGGACGATCCTAGCTAGACAATCATACTTCAGCAGGACTCCCTAATAATTGTGAAAAGGATGTAGGTGTTTGTCCATGAACATCCCTAATAATATAAGACCACTCTGTGTATTATGAAATCTCCTGGGTCTCTCAAATGTGTCACTCTCAGATCCTAAAATCCTCATCTATAAAAAATGACTACCTCCCAGGGTTATTGTGAAGATTCAATAATCCAGTGTCTAAAAAGGGCTGGGCAGACAGCAGTCAGGAACCATGTGCTGGCTTTTCTTTTCCATTTCTCCCTTCCCCTTTCCCAGACCCTTACCTTAATGAAAACAGACAACCTTCTCCCCAAGCCATACCCATAATCTGACAGACAGCCTTGTGAAGGAACAATTTGAAAGTAGACTCACTTTATTTATTATAAAATTTCCTTAATTCCAGAGAGCCTCAATATCTTCAGATAACTAGGCGTGACTAAAAAATAATTTCTTATTGGGTTCATCTAGAGTCTGAATGGCCTTAGGCAGGTACTGCTATAAAGAGGAAGGTTCATGAAAATGCCAAGAAAGAAACTAAGGCATTGACTTATAGATATCCTAACATGTCAGCAGATGAGGAAGAGACTTTAGACATGCTTGGGAGTTGGAAGTTGACTACCACATCTCTCTCCAACACATCATAACCAGGATAAATATGAAACTTATTTAAAAATCTAAATCTCATTTCCTCCCATTGCCCTCAACAGTACCACATTAATAAAATAAATTCCCTGGTGAGTAATATTTTTTATATTAGGAGAAACATTAATATTGACAACAAAAAAAATGTAGCTTCCTTACCCTGACAGTTGAAATCCAGGTTAACTTAGCCCCCTTATAAGGCCCTTAATTGTTTTTTCATTATACGACAGATCAAAACCAAACTCATTACCCTTTCACCAGATCACCCCCACCTCCAGCCTCTTCCTTTGGTGTAGAAGAAAAAGCTCTGTGTTAATAATAGGAAAACATAACCTTTGATCCTGATCAAGATGTTTAGCTTCTCAGTGTCTTGGGCTCGGACTAGATAAACTCCACGGGGAGTTCCTATACATCTCCTGAGCTTTTCCTGTGAAAGTATTCTTCCCCTAGTCTTCCTTCCTTTATCCAATTCTACTTCCTCTCAGGTCATAATCCACACCTGCAATAATTGGATTGCCCCAGTTCAGCAGGGTCTTGACTCCATTGTTCCAACCGCTCCCGGAATGTGGTTGTGGTGAATCTCCTGTATAGCTGGGCAACCTTTCCTCATACAGCCTCTCCAATGAGCAAGGACAAGCACAGACCACACTGTACATTTGCATTCTTTGTTAAATAGATACAGCTTTTAAGTCCTCATTCATCCCAGGATCCAGAGAGAGGGTAAGGACAAGGATTCTTCGTGATAAGGAGAGATTTAGGACCCACCTTAGAAAAATTGTGAAAAATACAAAAAGCTAGTAGTCATTTTCCAAATAGACCTAGATGACTAAAGGTTTGATGACCCTCCATTTTCATATTCACAGAGTTGGAATAATGCAAACTTTCTATCTCGATCTTGCTTTTATTAATGAAAGCCCTGACCTCATAAAGAAACCCAGCACAGTCCAGGCCTGCTGGCTAGGAGCACTGTGGAGCAGAGTATTCTTTGGGATCCAACTACTCACTACTTAGCCAACCTACATGGCCTCCTGTTCTGTTTTCTCACATTCCACTGCTTATTTGTTTGTAAAGTATGCTTTTCTCCTCATCTCTGCCTTACCATTGCATCACATTAGAAAAGCATCCTTTCACTTCTGTGCAAGGCTCTATAATGAAAATGTACTTCTCATGATGGAAAATTCCATGTTATCCAGAGATATGAATAAGGAGAAAAGACAGCTGTCAGCGAGCATCTTTTGAGCTAACTGAATCCATGGTACAAACCATTTGTGATGGTGCCAAAAGGAACCAGAACTTTGCAAAAGATGCAACATGTACTGGAGCGTGGTCCCCCTGACTTTGCTTTGATTGAAATGTAAAGAGTCAAAAAAAATTCTGGGGAACTCAGATAAGGTTAACAACTTTTAATTTTTCAAATAAGACCATTACAAAGAAAGGCTACCCTCTATTATGGCCAGTTCATTTAAAAAGGATGTTTTAGTGGTATGCCCATACAATGTAATATTTGATTGAGATATAAAAAGTCAAGTTCTTACGCACGCTACAACATGGATGAATCTTGCAAATATTAAGCTACACGAAATTAGCCAGACACAAAAGGACAGATATCATATGATACATGAGGCATGTAAAAGAGGCAAATGCATAGAGACAGAAAGTAGCTGAGCGGTTACCTGGGGTCAGGGACTGGGGGATAGGGAGTTATTGCTTAACGGGCACAGAGTGTATTTGGAGTGATAAGAAATTTTTGAAATAGTGTAATGCCTGTACAACATTGTGAATGTAGTTCCACATAATACAATCCCAGTGGATTGTATGCTACAAATGGTTTAAATGGTCAAAGCCAGAAGGCATTTTAACACACAGTGGAAAGCACAGAGGTTCACCCACAGATGCTGTCATTGAGGTAGTGGAAAGGACAGGTGCAGTTCCAGGAGAGTTTGTCATCTGAGCTGTGAAAGAGAGTTCTGGCTCATCTGCTGAGAATGAAAGGGTCTTGGCATTAGAATCTTATTTCTTCTAGCAACAGCTCTCTACTCCTTTGTTCAGCCTTTAATGTTCTCCAGGATCTGGTCCTGGGCTTACGTCACCAATACATTCACTACGATGAAGGCTTCACTTCAATGAAGCCCAGGAGCACACCCAGCTCTCTGCCAACTCCATTTCCTTACTTGCGCTGTTGTTCCTTTTCCTCGGTTCAGCTGCCTCCTCTCGATCTTCAAGGCCAGCTCAAGAACTGTCTCCACAAGGAGAAGATCCTTTCTCCCTAGATAGCCTTCATCCTCCTCACTGCCTCCCCCAGCCTTGCCCACCAACGGCATTTGAGATGCCACTCCCACTGGCCCTTACCCACAGTGGGCCAATTACCGCTTTCCATTGGTTAATCCCCGGCAGGTGCCTTCTCATAAGCTTATTTGGCGTATGCCTCCCTAAGCAAGTGCTAAAGGTATTGTAAGTGCTCAGTGGACACTGGTACTGTTGATTAGTGACTAATCATTAACAATAGTTGGTATCTATGTAGCATGTGCATTCCACAGTGCTTCACATACATGATCATAGGGTCACTGTTTACTACAGTATCTGAAATCCTCACAAACTTACTAATGCAATAGTAGCTTCATTTAAATAAAAAACCTGAGGTGTTGAAGAATCAAGGGATTTACGCTGATTCATATGCTGGTTAACAAATTAATCAAAATTAATAAAATTTAAGGCTATTCAAATCCACCTCCTCATGGATGTTTCATAGTATATGTCCACCTGAGAAGTAACCTAGGAAAGCCTTTTATCTAGAAAATGACATATTTATTTAGTGAAGTAATAAAAGCTTTTCACATAAACTGGGTCTTGCTAGCCAAGTCATTTAACAAAACTTTTTACTTACTAGTGCCTTTATTTTCATCTTTAAAAACTTAACAAGTAATATATATTTGTTCTAGAAAAACTGGAAAATAAATCAAGGGGAAAGTTCATAATCTCGCTATCTAAAGTCAACAACTATCAATAGATAGCTATCTTTTCACATATTTTTCTTCAAATATATGTAGATCCCCTTCTTTGAACAGAAAATGAAATGTGTACGTGTGTGTATCTTTTTTTAATTTAATAGGAGCAGTGTGAATATATTTGCATATTTGCATGTCAAATATACATCTATGTTCCTATTAATGACTGCATGACTTATAAGCTATTCCTCTTGTTTTTGTAGCTGTAAGCTAGCTCACATTTCTCTTTTTTCTTTATTTTTGAGACAGGGTCTGTCACCCAGGTTGGAATGCAGTGGTGCAATCTCAGTTCACTGCAGCCTCCGCCTCCCAGGCTCAACCCATATTCCTGCCTCAGCCTCCCGAGTAGCTGGGATTACAGGTATGTGCCAACATGCCCAGCTGATTTTTGTATTTTTAGTAGAGATGGAGTTTCGCCATGTTGGCCAAGCTGGTCTTGAACTCCTGACCTCAAGTGATCCAGCCACCTCGGCCTCCCAAAGTGCTGGGATTATAGGTGTGAACCACCACTCCTGGCCTCCAATTATTTCTTAGGATGAATTCCTGGAAGTAGAGCTTATAGGTCAATGATAAGAACCTATTTTTAAGATGCTTTTTAAATGAAATATGGGTGATAAAACAGATTTAGGGTACATGCTAATTTTTTAGTACTTTGATGTGCTGAAAAAATTTTTCACCAGTTAAAACTCCAACGTTTTAAAAATAAATTCAAATAATTTAAATAGATGTTTTTCCACATTTCAGCCACTTCAAACTATGAAAACATATAAGTAAAAATCACAGAAATCTAACATTGATTTGGGAGACAAAACATACCCTAATTTCAAAAAAAATTTTATTAGTTCTTTAATCAAATGAGAAAAAAGGTTAAGCAGAAAAAGATGAACTCACATTTGCAAAAAGCGATTTCCTCCAAATTTTAAAGAAAAAAATTTTATTATTCTGATTTAAGAAATACATATTCATTATAAAAATTTGGAAAATACATAGAGAAAATGTGAATTTCCCAGAATCCAACAATACATAGATAACCTTAAAGTTTGTACTATTTTCTATACATGTGTGTTTTCAAACAATTTGCCCCTTTTCCTCTTCCCCACCCCACCCCACAAAAAAGTGGGGAAGGCAGCTCTGGTGGGCCACACCTGAACCTGCCTCTCCACCATTCCATCCTCACCTCAGGCCTCCTTCCACTGAAGCTGTGGCCTGTTTCCTTGCTTACTTCCCAGACGTTTCTACAAACACACAATCCACCCTATGGCATGCCAAGGCTGCTCTGCTCCCAGAAATGCCAATATCCAGTGAAACAGGAGGTCTCAAAGTCAACTGCCAAGCTGCCTTCTTCACTCCAGAGCCAGGCTCCAGGGAACGCTGAAGATTTATCTCAGCTGACCAACAATGGAAACAGTAACTAATACCCCTTAAAATGTATACAGCACTGTAAAGTTTAAAAAGTCCTCCCCACACACATTTAATCTTCACAAAACCCTCCGAGGCAAACAGAGCAGATATCCCATTTAACAGAAAAGGAAACCAAGGCACAGAAGGGTTGAGTGAAAAGCAAAGCTAGTGAGTGGCAGAGCTTTGAAGCCATAAGTTGACTCCAAGGTCGGAGCTCTTTAACATAGCCATTATTAGCAAACTATTTTTAATCTGACAACTGGAAATTAAGAGTCAGAAGGATCTTTAATATCCTCTAATCTATTAGCCTCTTAGTAGTCACATATAAGGCACATCAGGCCCAGAAAAACTACATGATTGCCCAAAGTCGCCAGCTAGTAAGTGACAAAGTAGGTCTGAAGGCACAATCTTCAGACTCCCAGGCTAGTGCTCACTCCCGTCGTCCCTAGAGAGACAGAGATGATCTGTAATAGCTGGTCTCTCATCCGGTGTCTTCTGCTTAGCCAACGCCAATCAGGACTTAAAATCCTAAAAGTGTAGAATGTTAGAGCCAGAAAGGACCCTAAGGACCAGTCAGGCAGTGCCCTGGCTTCACAGATGAGGAGTGTGAGTCCAAACCCCTCATGTTCCATTCTGTGTATCTTGCACCCATCACATTACTTCTCTTCCCAACACAGTCAGAAATTAAATCCGGCCAAAGATGTTTACTTCCTTCTTTGACACTGTCTCTTTGACACTCAGTGTGAGACAGGCCACAGATCAGCAAAGCGAAAGTGAAATTAAACAGGATTTGGCATTCAGAAGATACTTGGTTGGTAACAGATTTGCCCACCATGACAGCATCACAAAATAACCAACTTCTGCTGGGTTCCAAGGAGGCTCCCCCGACTCTGCCTCTGCCCTCCACCTCCCCTCCCCCAGTGAGCCAGAGAGTCTATTGAACTGTGTCCCTGGTTTAGGAAAGGGCGCCCAGGGTCCTCCAGAAGTCACACGGCCCTACAGTCTGTGAAAATGTAGCAATACTCTGGCCAAAGGCTTCTACTCCACAAATCAACCAGGAGCACCTCCCCAGGCTGTCCTTCCTCCTAAGGTCACTACCTCGGTACCATCGAAATCCGCACGTGACTGTTCATCCATCACCTTGATTCTTCGGCAGTTTCTTGGTCCCATAGCTAGCCTCATCTCTTCAGTGAGACGGGAAGCTCTTTGAGGGGAAAGGGACCACTTCCTCTATTGAACAGCTACTACGTGCCAGACAATGTGCTTGGCAGGGTAAGACATGGCCCCTACCTTCAAAAAACTTACAGAAGGATCAGCAAAACCATGTGCAAAACCAAGCGCAGTCACGGAGGTGTAAACAGGAAGCCAAGGAGCCCAGAAGAGGCGCATCTACTGGTGGGGTGGGGTAGCTGCCCGGTCTTAAAAGGCAAAAGAAGGCGGGAGGGCAAGCTAGGCAGGAAGGCCAGCGTCAAGGAGAGAAGCAGCTTGGTTTACAGGAGATAAACAGTTCGACGTTGCTGGAACATCAAGCGCAAGGCAGGGAGCGGTGGGAGTTCAGGCTGGAGCGGTGGGGCCTAGCAAGGTGGCCGCAGGCACAAGCCCGCGTAATTCCCGGCGGCTGGGGTACGGGGAGGGCCGCTTACGCAATTCGCAAGTGAACCAATTTGGGCGCCCATGGCGAGGCTCTATCAATGACGGTCGGTGGTGGCGCCGCCAGCCCCCCTCCCCTGGTGCACCTGTGCGCCTTCGCAGCTGCCAAAGCAAACGCAGGCTGCCCGACTCCGCCAGATTTTCAAAGCGGGCCACCAGCCCCAGGCCACGGCCACGGCCACAGCCATGGCTGCCCTGGGCCCCCGACCCCGGACCCCTCGTTCATCCACTCTGGTTACAGCGCCTGTTGACGCACTGTGGCGGCCGCCTGCGCGCCAGAGGGGCCCAGCGGTTTTCCCGGCAGTAGCCACGGTTTTCCCGAAGAAGAGACCCTGCGGGCCTCCCCACCCGGGGCTGGGGGAGGCTGGGGGCGGCGAAGGCTGCCTCGGCCCAGGCGGGGCACAGCGGCGGGGAAGGGGCCGGGGCCGCCGGGGCTTGCGCGAGGCGCAGTGCCGGGATCCGTCCTCCCGGGACAGCGCGGCGGGGAAACAAACAGGACGAGCGCCCTCCTCTCCGCGCCCGCGCCCGCAGGGGTGGCAGCGGCCCCAGGGGGCGAGAGAGGCAGCTCGGGCTCCCGCGCTGCCAGGCTCAGGCCGGGGCCGGGACTGGGGCAGGCGCCCGCGGCGGGGGTGCAAGCGGCGCCCGGGAGCGGATTGGAGCAGGGGTGCGCTCGGCCGGGGCGCTTGGTGGCCCCGCGCGGGCCGCTGTTATTACCTGGCCAGTGTGGTTTTCCCGGAGCCCGGGAGGCCTCGCAGGAGGTAGAGGTGTTTCCTAAAGCTGTGGCGGCGCGGAGGTGTCCCCCGCGGGGGCGGCCGGGGCGGCGGCGGCTGCCGCTGCCGCTGCCGCTGCTGCTGGAGGCTCAGCCTCCCAAAAGATTCAAGGAAACTGTCCTCCATGGGCAGGAGGGCTGGCTGCGAGAGCCCGGGGTTCCCTTTCCTGAAGTCACGGTCTTGGCCAAAGCTGTTGTTTTTGTGACTCTCCGGCCATGTGATAGATAGAGGGGCGGGCGCTGGGGAGCCCAGCCCCCTCCTTCCCACCCGCCGGAACCGCGCTGCGTGGGAGGGGGCGTCCCTACCTGGAAAGCTGGGGACGCTGGGAGACTGACAGCCCGGAAAACAAGGGTGACGCACCCACCCCCACCTCGACCCCTGCTCCGCCTCCTGGTGCCTCCTGGTGCCCTTCGCCTTGATAGAGGGGAGGGGAGGGGGCCCCCGTCTAGTGGGTCTCTGGGACACTTTTCAGGCCTGAAGCCTGGCCTCCTGCCACAGCCCTCCCAAACCCCAGCCCCGACCTGCCTAGACCCTGAAAGTGAAATCATTCTAGTTGATGATTAATGAGCCTGCCTGGGGTTGTAAATGGTAACAGTAAAGGCCATTGTCTCCCCCGATTTGTGAACACCAACATCTGGCCGGCGTCCCAAGGGCTACCACCACTCTCCCAGGGCCTGTATTCATCTTCGTTTAGTAGCCTGCCAAAAATATTATTAGAAAGCTTTGTTGCCTCTACATAACTTTAAATCTCTTCCTCCTCAGAAAAAGCACCCATAAAACTCAGACTTGATTGATCCATGAACAGTAGCATAAGGACTACGCCCAGGCACCTGCCCTGTTGCCGCCTGAGAAGTGGGGGCTTCTTGGAGAACTCTCTCAGATCCCCAGGAAAAGCGGCAGAGACTACTGAAACCATTTATAGATAAGTATCCAGACTGAAGTTCTCTGTTGCAGGAAATAGGGAGCACCCATTGGTTGATGACCATAGTCACTCTCCAATAGTTCACCCTCAAAAGCATGATAAAGTGACCCTATTTTCGGAGCCAAAACTCACCATGCCTGCCTGAAAGAAACAGTATTCAAAACTGACGCCATCCTGGGAAATCCAGAATCTATGCTGGCTTTGGCTATAATCATTACTGTAAAGTAATAAATTCTATTTCTGGCAGCTAAGATACTAAAATTGTGAAAAGAAACTATGAAAAAAGTGTGACTTCCTTCTAAACCTAAATCCAGAGATTTCAGTTAGCTTTTAGGGACTATCCAAGTAGGGAGGGGCTCTGTGCTGAGAACTCCCTTTCCCTTGGGATTTCCCTCTAAGGGTGGGGTAGGACGGAGTGGGAGATGAGCTGCTCTCTCTTGAAAATCCCTTCCCAGCATGGAGGAAGAATACTTGCTTCATTCTTCTCAGCACTGCTAAGAAAGAATGGAATTTCAAAGACCTCTAACTATTAGGAGAGAATCCATAAGGAACAGAAAATACACATGAATCATAAAAATAGTGCCACAATCTCTGTATCCTATCATACTTACAGGAGTGTTTTGCCCAGCCTCACAGGCTACCTTTTTCATTTTAACCTGCACTGGCTAATATGGGGCCACTGGTCACATGTGGCTAGTGAGCACTTGAAATGTGG
Organism: Ateles fusciceps; assembly: GCA_036589455.1. NCBI lineage: Eukaryota > Metazoa > Chordata > Mammalia > Primates > Atelidae > Ateles > Ateles fusciceps. The sequence continues at coordinate 1,987,734 of JAZHEH010001076.1, forward strand.
CTACCGCAAACATGCTGCGCCCTGTGCAGTGGCTCACATCTGTAATCCCAGCACACTGGGAGGCCAACGCAGGAGGGTCACTTGAGGCCAGAAGTTTGAGACCAGCCTGGGCAACATAGTGAGACCCTGTCTCTACCAAAAATTCAAAAATTAGCCAAGTATGGTGGTGTGTGCTTGTAGTCCTAGCTCCTCGGGGGGCTGAAGTGGGAAGATCACCTGAGCCAGGGAGTTTTAGGCTGCAGCGAGCTATAATGGCACCACTGTGCTTGAGCTTGGGCAACAGAGCAAGACCCTGTCTCCTAAAAAACATAAAGTAAATTTTAAAAATACACATTGAATTTTGAAGATTCAATATGCAAAAAATATTTCATTAAAAAGTTTTTACATTGGTTCTATATTGAAATGATATGCTGGGTATATTGGGTTAATATGTTATTAGAATTAATTTCATTTATTTTTATCTTTTATTATGGCTACTAGAGAGTTAAAGTTACATACGTGGGTGGCATTATATTCCTACCAGACAGGGCTGCATAAGTATCCATCCACTTCCACATCCCTCTGTTAAGAGGTCCCAGGCAGCAGCCGCAGACATGCAGCTTTGTGGGTAGGGGGTTTGGCACAGGGCTTGTGGCAAGTGGAGCTATCTAACAGATGCCAGGAAACATGAGTGTGCTCCTTAGGAGAAAGGGCTGAGCTCAGAGCTTTGGAAATCCTTGCCCCTACGAGGAGATAGAGAAGAGAGCAGACAGCTGAGGAAGGGGTCCTGAGGACACCAGCATTTAAGCACTGTGCCCTCAAGTGGATCTAGCAAAGGAGAGAACAATTGAATAACCAGCAAGTAAACAGAACACTGAAAGAGGTGTAGGGAAGCCCAGGGAGGGAGAGTTTCAAGGAGGAGAACATGGTCAGCAGTACCTGGAAACGATCCTAGACACTTTCCTTTCACTTTTCTTTAGTTGACATTTAACTGGTCAATAAGCTCTGTTTTCCCCAGTGTATTCCTCAAAATCACGGTTTAAAGTAAACTGTTTGGGTATCTGTTTCCTCTCACTAGAGGCAGTGAGAGGGCAGGGATAGCGTCTTATTTATCCTTGTCAGCCCAGGATCTAACACAGTGCCTGACATTCAGAAGGTGCTTGATAATTGTATATGAACCTAAACTATTTTCTTAGGAGATAACCTTGAGTTTGGGATTTACTAAAAATTAAGGCTGAATGATATAGTGATAATGTAAAGAAGCAACATAGAGCCAGCATGACCTCATTTTGCAGCACTAGAAACCATTACCATGATGGACATAAAATCATCTTATAAACACCATTTTTGGCAAATGAAGAAACATTCAAATGTTCCTGTAACTATACTGTTTAACAAGATGTGGAGAAGTAAGAAGATGTGAAGGAAGAGCTAATGGAAACTGGGAATGTAACCCACAAACCTAGAGCTCCATATAACCCTGGACTTGGAATGCTTAGCAGTCAATCAGTGGCTGGGCATGGTGGTTCAGGTCTGTAATCCCAGAACCTTGGGAGGCTGTGGCAGGAGGATCACTTGAGGCCAGGGTTTGTGACCAGCCTGGGCAACACAGCAAGACTCCTATATTAGGATTCTCTAGAGGGACAGAACTAATAGAAGATACATATATAAAGGGGAGTTTATTAGGTGGTATTAACTCACATGATCACAAGGTCCCACAATAGGCCAGCTGCAGGCTGAGGAGCAAGGAGAGTCAGTCGGATCTCAGAACTGAAGACCTTGGAGTCTGATGTTCGAGGCAGGAAGCGTCCAGTGCAGGAAAAAGATGTAGGCTGGGAGGCTGGGCCAGTCTCGCCTTTCACAGTTTTCTGCCTGCTTTATATACTGGCCATGTTGGTAGCTTGATTAGATGGTGCCCCCCACCCCCCAGATTAAGGATGGGTCTGCCTTTCGCAGCCCACTGACTCGAATGTTAATATCCTTTGGTATCACCCTCACAGATACACTCAGGATCAATTCTTTGCATCCTTCAAGCTAATCAAGTTGACACTCAATATTAACCATCATAACCCCATCTCTATTTTAAAAAGTTAAAAATTAGTCAGGCATTGTGGCACACACCTGTGATCCCAGACTGGAGAGGCTGAGATGGGAGGATCACTTGAGCTCAGGAGTTTCAGGCTGCAGTGAGTTATGATTACACCACTGCACTCCAGCCTGGGCAACAGAGCAAGACTTTGTATATTTAAAAAAAAAAAAAAAAAAATCTATCAGCTCCAGGTTCTCCTGCCCAGGGATGCCAAAATAGCAGAAAGTCTGAAACCAAGATGAAATTTCCAATACAGTATAACCAAAGACCTTTTAACATAATAGAACCATGATAAATATCATAGTAGGAGCTTTCCCAAGAAGTCTCTAGTCCTATGTCCAGAAAAACTTTTTTCTGATTGTTAAAAATATACTCAAAAATGTAAATGAGTTTTATATACATACTTATTCATCTTGTTACATATATATAAGTGATATGTGAATTGAGAGGACAGGAAAGAAATCTATCTTTGCCTGCTTAGCCATTTCTATGATGGGCTTCTGATCTGTTTAAGACCTTCTGGCAGATTCCAATGGAAATGCAGGATCCAGCCAGTCAAAGGAGGACTTTGTCTCCCCCTCCCCTAACACTCCTCCTTCCTGGCTCTTCCCTCATCCTTCCCCTTGAAGCCTGATAGAGGCTTTGGGAAGCAGAAAGAGGCTAGGGGAAGGGGGACAAGGGAAGAAAAGCCATGGGAAAGATGTCGGCTTAGCCAAATTGGTAGGGGAAAATGTCCAGGGCTCTGGTGGCCTTGGATAAGTCTGGATATTTCCAACACAGAAATATTCCCTGGATGAGGCTGACTTTGGTCACCCTGCCCCCCCACTGCTTTCTGGGTTCCATCCCTCTTTTGGTGTCAGACTCCTCCCCCAAGGGGAGGACCAGGTATCCTATTTCCACAGTACCTAATATTTGCCACTGTGCACAGGGACACTCAGTATGAGCTTCAGGAAGGGAATCTGGGAGGGAGGAAAGGAGCCCAAACCCATTTCTCTACTGCTCCATTCTGGTAATTAGGGCAAAGTCATGAGGGCAGGGGCTGGAGAGAGCTGGGGGCTTTCTGGAACACAGGTAGAAGCCTGGGTGGCTGTTCAGGTGGCATGCATCAGTACAGCATAAAAGTGCTCCAGAACCGGTCCTGCCCACACCACCCATTGTCAAATGTTTTGAATATTACTCTTGGGTATCACCATGTTGGTGTGGATTCTATTACATTCACTAGAAAGCCACAAATGCTTTGCTGTGGAAGGCCCCTAAGAAAGCAAGAATTTGCCAGATGCCAAGGTCCTTCCCCAGCTGTCTGTGCTTCAAACCCTAAACTAGTGAGATCTACCCTGAAACCCTCCCATCTGGGGCCAGAGGCAAATCTAATTTGATAAAGCCTCTAGAGGACTGCAGAGCTCAACACAGAAGACCATTGTGTCTGTCTGGAAGATACCACAGTCTAGTGGAGAAACATAAACAGAAAGCTGTACAAAATGAACATGAGGAAAACACTGAGCTATCTTAAATACAGCACTAAATTCCCAATAAAGATGACAGATCAAACACAAGTATTCAATTTCTACTTCCTCTTTGAAACCCTACTAGAATGTAAAGGGGGTTGGTTTGGTTTATTTGTTTATTTTTTTTAGCAGGAGTGGTTGTTTTGTTACTATTTTTGTTTTAAGCATAAAGAAGAGAGAGAAAGATCACAGCAACAAAATTTTGGAAACTGGAAAGCAAAAGGCCAAGTATTAATTGATTCGGGGGAAAAAAAACATTCCTCTGATTTATAGACAGCCAAGAAACAAATTACCCAGCATAAACCCTAAATCTCAGAAACTGGAAGGTTTGGAGGTGGGGCTCTTCACCAGAAGAGCAGTTGAAAGTCTGTTTAACAAACAAATGTGCATACCCTAAGCAGCTGCATGCCCCTACCCAGGCCTTGAGGTTTGCTCCTTTGAGAAGATTAGACAGAAGATCTGGGTAATCTTCTGTAGGGTAAGATGAGACCCAGGGCTCCCTTTCTGCAAATGGGGATTAAGTTAATGTCTATATGTTGAATAGTGAGTAGTTACTCCTTAATTTATATTTTGTAAATATGAATTTTCATATTTTAAGTTTATTAAGTATAACTAAACTGAGACAGAATAAAAAATAACAATAGTAACCTCTAGTATAGTACAAGCCTCCCAATCCCTAACCAAAATTCTAGAGGTCATATATTTCAGAATTCAGAAAGTGTTTGTTGGTTAAAGGTAATAGTAGTATCCATTATCCTATATTCCCAGTGGGGTGTGGCACAGCCCTCAGTAATTAAATGCATTAATATGTCTGCAGTGAAATATATGGATATGCTTTATACATTCCAAGTGAGATAAACAGGGACTGAAATTAATTGCCTACCTTTTTGGGTCAGGTTTTTTTTTCTTGGTTCACTGCAATCTCTGCCTCCTGTGCTCAAGCGATCCTCCCCATCTAAGCCTCCCGAGAACCTGGGACTACAGGTGTGTGCCACCACACCTGGCTAATTTTTGTATTTTTTGTAGAGATGGGGTTTCACCATGTTGCCCAGGCTGGTCTCGAACTCCTGGGCTCCAGTGATCCTCCTGCCTCAGCCTCCCAAAGTGCTGAGATTACAGGCGTGAGCCACCATGCCCAGCTCATATTTGGGTCAGGTTTGGCTCCCAACTTAGTTTCAATGTCAAACTTACTATAAAAAAAAAAAAAAACAGTGGTTGCCAGAGGCTGAGGGGGAAGGGGGAATGGGTCGTTGTTTAATGCATATAGAACTGCAGTTTTGCAAGATGAAAAGAGTTCTGGAGATGGATGCCAGTGATGGCAACATGAATGTATTTATAACACACTTAAAAGTGGGTAAGATGATAAATTTTATATTTGTGTATTTTACCACAATGAAAACATTTGGAAAAATAACTTTCGGTTTTATGAGCTTTTTGGATTTCAAAGTTCTAGAAATGGGATGACAGACCAATACTTGGATATACGGGCTAACCTTTTAATCCTAATGCAATTTTAAAAATAAGGTACTCAAGTTTTTCTGTGCCTCACTTTCTTCTATCAAACAAATAGGCAAACATCTTCAAATTAGACAATAAAATGTTCAAACTGTTACCTCCTCTGTTGAGTTTTTTTTATTATTCAGATAACTTATCAAGAATGGTTGGACAGATTATCCAAACTGATCTTGGTATCCAATGGGCATGTCTCTGGAAAGAATTTCTTGGGTTGTCACTGGGCACTCTCTGACTTTTCTCCGTGATCAGGATCTTCAGCAGCACCACGAAGATGGCAGAATTCAACTACAAACAAACACAAGCCCAGACAAGACCAGAAAACATGTGACAAGAACAGAGTTTGCTTTCAGGTTACCAGCCTTTACTTCCTAAGCCATGCAACTCCCCCTGGCATCCAAGACTTTTCAAACGTCCCCGCAGTCCACACGGCTTAGTCCTGCCTCATTCAAGAACCTGTTCTGTGATATTTCCCAGCTCCTTGTCCTTCAGCTGAAACTTGTTCTAGACTCCATTCCACGAGGATCCAGCTATGTACATTACAAAAAATTAAAGACAAATGCACTAATTCATGCAAATGTGTTAACATGTTTACTGGGCCAATATGCTCCTCTCCTAAAGAACACAATTTCTATTTTGCCAGGGAGCATTCTAAAGGCAATGCTTTGGCCGAGCATGGTGGCTCATGCCTGTAATCCAAGCACTTTGGGAGGCCGAGGCAGGCGAATCACCTGAGGTCAGGAGTTCAAGACCAGCCTGGCCAACGTGGCAAAACCCCTTCTCTAAAATACTAAAAATATAAAAATTAGCTGGGTATAGTGGTGGGTGTCTATAATCCCAGCTATTCAAGAGGCTGAGGTAGGAGAATCCCTTGAACCCAAGAGGCAGAGATTTCAGTGAGCTACTGCATTCCAGCCTGGGCAACAGACTGAGACTTGATCTCAAAAAAAAAAAAAAAAAAAAAAAAAAAGGCTGGGTGTGGTGGCTCACACCTGTAATCCCAGAACTTTGGGAAGCCAAGGCAGGCGGATCATGAGGTCAGGAGTTTGAGGCAAGCTTGGCCAACATGGTAAAACCCTGTCTCTACTAAAAATACAAAAAAAAAGTTAGCTGACCACGGTGGCAGACGCCTGTAATCCCAGCTACTTGGGAGGCTGAGGCAGGAAAATCACCTGAATCCAGCAAGGTGGAGGTTGCAGTAGCCGGGATCACACCACTGCACTCCAGCCTGGGCAATAAGAGCAAGATTCTGTCTCAAAAAAAAAAAAAAAAAAAAAAAGGCAAAGCTTTAACCCAAGGCAGTATTTAGGGGAAGGTAATTAACTCTCATTAAGAGTCTATTATTTTTCAGGCTCTAGGCTCCATACTTTGCACAGTTTTTTTCATTTAAGTAACTTTGCAAAGTTATTTCATTTAATTCTCATTTAAAAGATAAATCTGTCTTTTACAAATGAAGAAACTGAGACTCTGAAAAGGGTCCTCTGTTTAGGGTCACACAGAGGGGCCATTAGAAAAATGTGGAATAAATATGGTACTCACATATCAGGGGGAGCTTTAGGATGGGGACCCATCCTCTTCCTAGCACCCCACTCCACCACCATACAGGAGTGTCACAACATCAAACACCTGGCAACCAGCAGGGAGAATATTTTTAAATGGGCACTGAGCTTGTGTCTCCCAGAGCCAACCAGATTCTCCTGCTATTTCACTCCTTCTAAATTTCTGTTTACCCCTTGAGACAGACTGGTCAGTACTTTAATGCCAAACACAAAGCAGGATGCCCTTTCTCAATAAAATTATATAAAAAAAAAAATCTGCACACTGCTACAGCACTCATAAAATTCCCTAAAAAGAAAAAAAATCATAATTAAGGGCACAATGCTCTGTGAGGAGAAGACTAGACAGTTTAGGATACATGTGGGAGATCAACATGAAAATCAAAATTATGGTCCCAAAATTGTCCTTGACACAAAGCTACCAATTGTAGCAGACAGAAAAGACTCCCAAAATTGGCCACAGCAAAATATATCCATGCTTGTTGCATGCTGCTTGTACTGGTGTCTCCTCACGTTGGGGCCATCTAGGGGAACCTCACCCACTATAATATAACTTCAGTCAGGGGTAGGCTAGAGGCTCATTCAGCCAAGTCCTTGCCCAACATGCTATGGCATTAACTCCAATCCCTACAACATAAATTCCATGAGGGGAGGGTGTTTTTACTGCTATATCTTCAGTGTCTAACATGAGGCAACTCAATAAACATTTGCTGAATAATTTTTTTTGAGACAGAGTCTCGCTCTGTCATCCAGGCTGGAGTGCAGTGGGGTGATCTCGGCTCATCACAACCTCTGCCTCATGGGTTCAAGCAATTCTCTTGCCTCAGCCTCCCAAGTAGCTAGGATTACAGGTACCTGCCACCATGTCCGGCTAAGTTTTGTATTTTCAGTTGAGATGGAGTTTCACCATGTTGGCCAGGCTGGTCTTGAACTCCTAACCTCAGGTGATCCTCCTGCCTCGGCCTCCCAAAGTGCTGGGATTACAGGTGTGAGCCACCACATCCAGCCACATTTGCTGAATAATTGGATGAATGTCTTCACTTCCTTCCTCTGGAATTCCTCATAGGCTCTTATCTCCTCCTGTACCATACTTATCCCACATTTTTCTAAGGGCCCTGCAAATCTCCAAACTCTTCTCCCAAATCTTCCGTTCTTCTTCCTCTTCTTTCAGGGGAAGCAGGATTAAAACAAACAAAAAATATTTTTACAGGGTACGCATGTATTTCTAGTTGAGAAATGGAAACCAGAATACTCTTAGAAATAAGTTAAAATGAAAAAACATATGGTAAATGCACAGTGCATTCAATTCTTATCAAAGGTAGACATATATGCACTGAAATCATAGCAGCTGTGTTTATTTCATAATTTAGGCATTTTTTAAAAAGTGCAATGTGTTTATTTTAATGTTAGCTTGATAAGTTTAAAATATAACATGAGTTTGTCTGTATGTTTTACCTCTTCTCCTAGAGAATCTAATATTTAAATAGAACCTACACCGCTAATTCCCAGCCCTCATCACATACCAACCCAAGGGGAAAATGTCTCATAAATTGTGTGTAGACAGAATGCTGTAAAATATGTTCTAACCAACAAAGTGGGAAAATAAATTTGGGAGCAACAATCTAACGTTTGTTGTATTTCACAAAAGATCTACACTTAAAGGAAATAAAAACATCACATGCCACACACACAAGGTTGCTATGGTAATAAACTTCATTTTTTATATTTTACTCTTCAGTTGTGGTATAATACATATGAGCTATTACAACCAAATAATGTCAACATTTACTTCTTTATGATCATACAGAAGTCTCTAGAATAAGTCGTACTTACAGTTCAAGGAATTTTCATTTTTCAACCAATCTTCTTCTGTCTTTTCTAGAAATTATAATTAAAATACATAAAATATTAATATTTGGCATTGGAATTAAGTTTGCACTGTCATTTTACTCATATAGGGACACTCCTAAGTGACAAAGAAATATAATGGTGGCTTACACCTGTAATCTCAGCACTTTGGTAGACCAAGGTGGGTAGATCACCTGAGGTCAGGAGTTCGAGACCAGCCTGGCCAATATGGTGAAACTCATCTCTACTAAAAATACAAAAATTAGCTAGGCATGGTGGTGAATACCTGTAGTCCCACTACTTGGGAGGCTGAGGCAAGAGAATCGCTTGAACCTGGGAGCTAGAGGTTGTAGTAAGCTGAGATCTTGCCACTATACTCTAGCCTGGGTGAGAGAGTGAGACTCTGTCTCAAAAAAAAAAAAAAAGATACAGAAATATAATAACCATATTATAAATAAATATGTTAATTAATTTATTTATTTATTGAGACGGAGTCTTTCCCTGTTGCCCAGGCTGGAGTGCAGTGGCATGATCTTTGCTCACTGCATCCTCCGCCTTGCAGGTTTTAGCGATTCTCCTAACTCAGCCTCCCAAGTAGCTGGGATTACAGGCAAGTGCCACCACACATGGCTCATTTTTTGTGTTTTTAGTAGAGACGGGGTTTCACCATGTTGACCAGGCTGGTCTCAAACTCCTGATGTCAGGTGATCCGCCCATCTTAGCCTCCCAAAATGCTGGGATTACAAGTCATGAGCCACAGCGCCTGGCCACAGATGTCAATTTGAACATTTAAAATACTGCTCTCTGTGTGTCTATGTGTGTTTTAACTGGCAATAAGGTCTCCATGGGAAATAAGGAGAAACAAGAAGTTGAGAAAGATATATTTGGTTTTATTAAATGGACAGACAAAATGAGTCTACTTTTCCCATAGCAGTGTTTATGAGAACAGTTAAGAGTACCTACTGTCCTGAACTATTAGTTCTGTAATGGTTCACTATATTTTGATTTTACTATTCATTTCAAAATGCACCCCTAGCATTGCCTCTGGGCACATTTAAATAATAACCAACTAGTGTGAACAGAACCCCAGCCACCCGCATGAGTTTAGGTGAAGTACTGGTTTTTCCAGATTTTCTATCATCCTTCTACCCTTCTTAAGCCAGTCCTCCTCCAGCTACCTGGAAAATGAACAGCCCTCAGAATAGTCATGTCTGTCACTGTGGACCACAGATCACAACAACAGGAAGGTGCCTCCAAGTCAAGTAACACAAATTGAATTTGTAGCTCTTACTCTATCACAAGGGATAAGACTGAGGGCTGGACAGGAAAAAAGATGTAACGAGAGAAAAAGGATTTTGAATGTTCTGACTACAAAAGAAATAATAAATGTTGAAGTGATGTATAGGCTAATTCCCATGATTTGATCATTACACAATGTACACATGTATCAAAACACATTGTGGTCAGAAATATGTACTGTCTCTTGGGACTAATTGAACGAAAACATGCCTATACATTATTGTTAACTATAGTTAACTATAGTCACCTTGCTATGCAATAAACACCACAGCTTATACAATGCAATAATATTCAGCCATAAAAAAGAATGAAATTCTGTCATGTTCATCCAATATTTGGAAGCACCTGAACTGAAATAAGCCAGACACAGAAAAACATATACTACATGATTTCACCCATATGTGAAATCTGAAAAGTTAATCTCACAGAAGTAGAGAATAGAACTGTGGTTTCTATTTGAAAGCCATAAAAATATACCTGCACTGGCCAGGTGCAGTGGCTCACACCTGTAATCCCAGCACTTTGGGAGGCTGAAGTAGGTGAATCACCTGAGATCGGGAGTTCAAGACCAGCCTGACCAACGTGGAGAAACCCAGGCTCTACTAAAAATGCAAACAATTAGCCAGGCGTAGTGGCACATGCCTGTAATTCCAGCTACTTGGGAGGCTGAGGCAGGAGAATCACTTGAACCCAGGAGTCAGAGGTTGTGGTGAGCCGAGATCGTGCCATTGCACTCCAGCCTGGGCAACAAGAGTGAAACTCCATCTCAAAAAAAAAAAAAAAACAAAAAAACATATATATATATATATATGTATATATATATACCTCCACTGACAGCTTCCATTGCAAGTAGATCATCTTTAGTGTCTTCCAGTCAAGGGGAACCACATAGTCATCAGGCAACAAGGATTCTGTGAAAAAAAGAAAGAACTAATCTCATCTCTAATGTCACACAGATTTTTACCCTAAGTGTGAAGACAGGCAAACCTGATATCTAACTCACCATACCATTAAAAGTCTGGTTTTAAAGATATTTCGGTGATGTCTAAAGCTGGAGTTTGTCTCAGAGCTCAATCAGTAAACACTACCCAGACTCGAATACTAGGATTCATCTAGTTCTTGCCTTATTTACAAGGCCACTGACCATGAGCTTGGCTTGTCCAGTCTAGCCAAACAAATCACTTCATAGCCTCTACTTATGGTTTTCTCTTTACTCTTTCAAGTACATGCCATTTCCAAATAAGAAATTCTTTCCCTCTGTTTTTCTTTCAAGCTACGTACCTTCTCCCTTGTATAAACAGTACTTATAATGCACTTCCAAATGGAAGGCATTCCAGACAAAACTATAACCTCAAATTCTCTTCTACAATCCTTTTAGCACAATTCTCACTCATAATTCATAGCTTATCATTTATATTTTCTATGTCCAGTAATTTTATGTTAGTCTTGTCTCCCCATTTAGAAGGTGAGCTATTTGATGAATGAGGTCTATTTCCTTTAAAAAGCTTTCTGAAGTTGAATTAATGGATGCTTGATCACTGTTGATTATGATGTTATCATGCATTCAAGGTAAGAGGAGGCTTAGAATCTTTTCACAACAGTGTCTTCATGCATTCTGGTGCCCCTCTAAGGCAGTGATTGTTAATCTTTATGCATCACAGACCCCCTCTGAGAAGCTGATAAAATCTATGGACTTCCTCCCCAAAAATGGTGCAAAATAACCTCCAAAATTTTACGTACAATTTGAGAATATGGACCTTGGACTAAGATCCAGATCTAAAATGTCTTCAGTTATCATTTAAAGCTCCCCAAAGCAAATGCATTTACTTTTTAAAAATCTGGTATGTTTCTTTGGTCACATGTAGGAGGTGGGGTAGAAAAACTAGAGCAAATAGTAAAGATGTAATTATTCACAAAGTTTACAAATGTGATAAACATGACGCCAGAGCCCCAAGAGCAGGTTGATAATTATGACTCCTTGGCCCTAGGACTTAGTCAATCTTTGGTCTGAGCTGCTAGGACCAAGTGTATGTGGAATATAAGAAGCTTAGAAGCCAGGTGAAAAAACTCAGTGTGACAAGCTTTGAGATGGAACAGGTCCCCAAGAAACCCTGAGTGGTGTAGAACAACAAAAGATACAGAACTGCAGAAATTGGAGTTTGGCATCTTGAATCTTACAGCTCCGTGCCCCCAGGAAGAGCACTAGGAAGTATCAGCTATTGAGTTACAGATGAGGAAAAGTTGGGATAAATATCATAAAGATATTATCTTAAATATGCTTATGATTGAAGACAATTTTTTTGTGTGGAGAACGGGGTCTCACTATATTGCCCAGGCAGGTCTCGAACTCCTGGGCTCAAGCTATCCTCCCACCTCTGCCTCCCTAAGAGCTGGGATTACAGGCGTGAGTCACAATGCCTGGCTTTTTTTTTTAAACAAGAGTCTCTGTTGCCCAGGCTGGAGTGCCGTGGTGTGATCTTGGCTCACTGCAACCTCCACCTACCGGGTTCAAGCAGTTCTCCTGCCTCAGACTCCTGAGTAACTGGAATTACAGGCATGCACCACCATGCCCAGCTAACTTTTGTATTTTTAGTAGAGATGGGGTTTCACCATGTTGGCTAAACTAGTCTCCAACTCCTGACCTCAGATGATCCACCCACCTCAGCCTCCCAAAGTGCTGGGATTACAGGCATGAGCAACCATGTCCAGCCCAAAAAGAATTTAGTTGGAGTATCAAAAATCATATTTTTGTTTCATTCACATGCAGATTTTTTTCATTTCAGTAAGTCTTTTTTTTGAGATGGAGTCTTGCTTTGTCGCCCAGGCTGTAGTGCAGTGGTGTGATCTCAGCTCACTGCAACCTCTGACTCCCAGGTTCAAGCAGTTCTGCCTCAGCCTCTTGAGTAACTGGGATTACAGGCACACACCACCACGCCCAGCTAATTTTTGTATTTTTATAGAGGCAGGTTTTCACCATGTTGGCCAGGCTGGTCTCAAACTCCCAATCTCAAGTGATCATCCCGCCTCAGCCTTCCAAAGTGCTAGGATTACAGGTGTCAGCCACGCACCCAGCCCCAGAATAACCACCTTAGGAGACTGAAGAAACTTTTTAAGTCAACTAGTCAGACTCCTGCCTCATCAGGGGAGTCCTTCAGGATCCTTTGAATGCCTCCCAGGTTCAAGCAATTCTCCCTCAGCCTCCTGAGTAACTGGGATTACAGCATGTACCACCATGCCCAGCTAATTTTTGTATTTAAACAAATATAATGCCTTTGAAAACTAAATTTAACTATTTCAGAATATCTTTCTGTCATGTAGTCTTTGCCATCCCCCCATTTACTAATGTTGTATTTGGGAGCCATAATTGTGAATGAGAAAGGAAAGGGCCGTGTGTCAAAATAAAGGCAGAAAGTAGGAAGATTTTTTTCGGCCAGCTGCAGTAGTTCAGGTCTGTAATCCTTGCACTTTGGGAGGCTGAGGCAGGTGGATCACGTGAGGTTAGGAGTTCGAGACCAGCCTGGACAACATAGTGAAACCCCGTCTCTACTGAAAAATACAAAAATTAGCTCGGCATGGTGGCAGGCGCAGGCAGGGGAATTGCTTGAACCCAGGAGGTGGAGGTGGCAGTGAGCCGCTGAGATGGCACCATTGCACTCCAGCCTGTGTGATAGAGTGAAACTCCATCTCAAAAAAAAAAAAAAAAAAGAAAAAGTTTTTGTTTTTTAAGCAGCCATCTCTACTGGTTACATAATCCCCTTTTCCTGCTTCATCCTTCATTTTTCCCAGTATCTATTGAAATTGAGAGTCCAAGTAGTCCACGTTCTCTAAGACATTGAAGGAAACATGAAGACTACCAGCAGCAAAGGGGGACTTTGAAGCTCAAGCACCATTTGTTATGGGTCCTCACTCACTGCTGAAAAGCGTCATGAGATCAATAAACTGCATCAAATCGCTAACCACCAGATAGAAACACCTCCAAAATTACTTACATATGTTAAACTAGATCTTTTAGCAAAAAAAAAAAAAAAAAACCCCACAACAATTTACCCATTGGAACGCCTGGAGATCCAAAAAGCTTTACTAGTTGAAAGGCAAACCCTTGTGTTAATGGTAGCCCAAGAGAACTATAGTCAGTGCTTGTTAAGCCTTGGCTGTCCTCAGCTGGTAACTGCTTAGGTTCTTCCCATCTCTTCAGCTTTCCATCAAACCTTTCATTTAAAAACTGAAAATCAGAAGTGACTCCCAAAGAGCACGAAGTGTCAGGTTGACTCTGTAAAATTTCTGGAGAAATAAACCCTGCATCATTTATTTTATTACCTACTCTTGTCTGAGACTCGAAAGTCAAAAACAGTTTGTTTGTAAAAGATGCCTTCCAAACACTAGATATATAATGTAGCACAAGAGAAGGAATATAATTTTCGTATAAAGACGCAGAGCACCTTAGACTGTTAAATAACAGGTAATGAGAATAATACTGTCCACCAATACTTAGAGGGGGAGCTTTGAAAATATCAAGGTAAAACCACAGTGGATGATGATCAAAGGTCATAAGTTTTTGCTTATTCTCTTCTTCACTGTTCCTTTCTGAAATTCTGTCTTTTTCTTCTCCCAAAGTAATTTTTACTCCTTGGGCTTTTGTTAACAGGTCACATTTCTTCCTTACTTTTACATTTATATGATTCTGTCCTGATAAGTTAAAGTTTGGTACCAAATTGAAAATCCTTTTCTGCCTCCTTTTTTTATTTTGTGTTGATTCTAAGGCATTCTTTGGTACATCCAGTTGAGGTAAGCAGCTTCTGAAGAGGTTTGTTTCTACGAATGAATCTATCGTTTCAGGTGGAGGTGGAAAATCTTCATTTCCTATCAGTAGTTTGTCTGTCAATATTTCTGGGACTGCTTCCTGCTTCTGATGCTCCCATGGAAGTGAAGATCAATTGAATCCATTGACCCCTACTGTCAGGACCAGCCAACTTATGTGCTCTATCTTTCTTTGCTCTCTGTTCACATAGAAACTTAAGAAGTCCTGCAGGGCAGCTACCAAAATAGGGCTGTCTATCAGAGCCCAGCTGTAAGTCTTCATCAGATAAATTGGTTGTGAAAAAAGCCCAATAATTGATTTTAGTTGCATACAACTGTTCCTCTCTTAAAACTTTATCTGACATTCTGATTCCATGTTGAGGGCACAGAATGGGTTCATGTGGGAGATTTTTATCTACTATTTCTCTCTTCTTCATAAATAAACATGAAATTTCCGCAGGAAGGTCCTGGGTGTCCAATGCTATGGTATGCCTATTTCTAATATGCTTTCCTACCTCCATGCCAGAGCAGTCATGAGTTGTTACACAGGAAATATTTTGAGTCACTATTGGACAAATAACAGAGATTTCATTTGGCATCCATGACAAACTTAAAAACAAGTTATCACCTTCCTTAGAGAGGGAATTCTTGGGTGTGTTGCCTAATTCAACTATAGACATAACGTTTCGGAAACTGTCTTTAGGATCTAAGTTTTTCCATCTTTTTTCTTTGTACCCATTCACAAAATCTCTGACTTCATTTTGTAGACCACCAGTGAAGGGGTATTCCGATTCTCTTCTGGTCTTTTCAATGTCTTCCTCTTCACTCTGAGTTGGGTCCTGATCTCCTGGTGTAAGATCACTTGAGTTTTCCTCCATGATTTTGCTCTGACTGTTCTGCTTTTTGTTTCTTTTTCTGTTCCTCTTCTGTTTGGTTTTGCTGAGCCTATGCCCAGTTTTCTTCAAAACTCTTTCTCTGAAATATAAAAGAATTAAGAAAATGTACGACTTAATTATGTACATAACATAAGCAAACTATAACATCATACTCTTCATGTGCATATTGAAAAACCTTTAGTACAAGAGATTCTCAAGTGTGAATGTACTTTTTGTTGGTTTGTTTTTTGTTTTGTTTTGTTTTGTTTTGTTTTGAGTTGGAATCTCGCTTTGTCACCCAGGCTGGAGTGCAGTGGCGCGATCTTGGCTCACTGCAACCTCTGCCTCCCAGGTTCAAGCAACTCTCCTGCCTCAGCCTCCCAAGTAGCTGGTATAATATAATGCCCACCAGCATGCTCAGCTAATTGTTTTGTATTTTTAGTAAAAATGAGGTTTCACCATGTTGGCCAGGCTAGTCTTCAACCCTTAACCTCAGGTGATCCGCCCGCCTCAGCCTCCCAAAGTGTTAGGATTACAGACATGAGCCACGGCACTGGCCATACTTTGTACTATATTTAAAATCACTTTTAAAAAGAGATGCTTTAATCCTATACATTAAAAATGAATACACTTTGAGAAAGTTAAAGCTAATATACATGTAACCATTTCATAAATCAATAACTTTGTAAAAACCTAATATTTTCCTTAAAGAAAATATTTTATATATGAGCATACATTGACAGGGATATGTTCTGAGAAATGCATCCTTAGGCAATTTCATCACTGTGTGAACATCATAGTGTGTATTTACAAAAATCTACATGATATAGCCTACGCCACACCTAGGCTATATATGGTATAGCCTATTGTTCCTAGGCTGCAAAACTGTACAGCTGGTTACTATACTGCATACTGTAGACAATTATAACACATTAGTAAGTATTTATGTATCTAAACATATATAGAGGCCAGGTACAGTGGCTTACGCCTGTAATCCCAGCACTTTGAGAGGCTGAGGCAGGTGGACCACCTGAGGTTAGGGGTTCGAGACCAGCCAGGCCAATGTGGTGAAATCCTGTCTCTACTAAAATTCAAAAAAATTAGCCGGGCGTGGTGGTGCACTCCTGTAATCTTAGCTACTTGGGAGGCTGAGACAGGTGCAATCGCTTGAACCTGCAAGGTGGAGGATGCAGTGAGCCAAGATTGCGCCACTACACTCCAGTCTGGGTGACAGGGTAAGACTCAGTCTCGATAAAATAAATAAATAAATAAATAAATAAATAATAAACATATCTAAACTTGGAAAAGGTACAGACAAACATGGTATTATAACCTCATGGGACCACTGTCATATATATGTTCTGTCACTGACTCAAATTTTGTTATGTCGTGCATGTCTGTATATATAAAACCTGCCAATAAATAATCTTGGACTTTAACATCTTAGATTTTGAAAATTAAAAAGTGGCTGTTATAGTCTCAGAATGGAACAAATTAGTGGCTTTAATAGCTAGGTTTCCTCTAGACATACAGAATGGTTGATACTGAGCTGTCGAGTCCAGTATTTGGGTGGAATGCTGCTAACTGCCCATATTATAGTGGTTCTAAACCAGAGACTATACCACTACTCTGTGGGGTACTTGGAAACGTATAAAGGCATTTTTGGGGGTCAGAATGACTGGTAATGTGTTACCGGCATTAGGGCCTGAGGCCAGGGAGGCTAACCATCCTGCAATGCCCTGTGAAAAATTATCCCACCCAAAAGAACAATGGTGCTTTCATCCAGCACACTGAAAGTTCATCGCTCCCTTTAAGTGAAGACAATATTTGATCCTAAGAGAGAAAGGAGGATTTAGGAAATCTTCTAATTTAGAATGTAAAGATCTAGTTATCCTGTCTTCACCCTGGATAATCAGAGTCAAGGTCAAGGTGACAATGGAGACATAGTAAAAAGTACTAGGGGAAGGACAATCGACACTGCTGATGGGAAAATCCAGGACAGAGGAATAGAAAAGCAAGCAAACAAACCTGGAAGAAGAAAGAGATGATGAGGCAAAGAGAACAGTCAGTTGATTGTCTGGGCCCTGAACAAATGAGATTAAACCTACCCCCAGCTGCTAGCCTGGTTTGTTCAACATGCTGGGGCAATTTTCAATAGGTTGGACACATGAAAATCTTGTTCTTTGTCACTTAATTGCTGCTGCCCTTCTTTACACATTCCTAGATGCTGGTTTAGAAAAAAACTCTAAGGAACATTAACGTACCTAGAAACAGTTGTGATAGGGCCTCTATAAAAAGGATATTGAATAAAGAATGCCATCTGTCACTGTAACTCTCCTTCATGGCCAGTTCTACCTCATTCCAATGAAAGTCTTAGTTGTAGTCCAAGGTGCAATGTCAGTTATGAAATTCATCCTGCAAACTAGTATGTCCTTCTGAAAACAAACTCCCCTGTCTTTGCTCAAATGTGAACCATTCTGTTGCAGGGCAAGGAGAAAAAGAACAAACAGAGTTTGTTGTATTATTCATTTGATTAAGTGGTAATATACTAAGGACTTAAGACTCACTGCAGCACTGGTGATTCTGTGGAGCTTAATGTACTTAATGTATAGTCACTGTCCCTCAGAACAGCTCTCTACTGTACAAGGAAGGAGAGCCCTACTCTGGGGAAATGCAGTTACTGAAATAAGGTTCATCACCAAAATGTTTACCGTTCCATATGCCATCAGAAAGAGTAAGGTCTACAACTGTACTCAGAAAATTGGCTTTTAAAAAAGGATATTACGCTTACTATGTATTGGGACTGTTTAATTACTTTACATGTACCAACTCACCTCATCTTCAAAACTATATGAAGTAAGGGCAAATGTTAGTTTTAACCCCATCTTACAAAAACAACTGATATACAGAGAAATAGAACAATGTGCTCTGAATCACATGGCTAGTGGCAGGTTCAGACCGAGTTTCATTGGCTCTAAAGTCTACACTCTTTAACCATTATGCAAAACTGCCTCTCAATTTAAAGAGAAAATTGTACAAAACATTTCCTTCTCTCTTCTTCTTCCTCCTCTCATTTTCAAATCCTCAAATGTGCATGAACAGAAGATGTTCAGCTGGCAAGGGTTGAATCCTGTTCATGAGAGCAGTTCTTGGGCCTTGACTCCTATGATCACTAACTTAACAGTGTCTTGAGACTTTTCTCCTGTCATTTCTCCTTCTCTGGATTAAATCAAACAAGAAACAACAAGAGGAAGTGAAAATAGATATTGTGGAGCAGGAGCCTGTCTCCCTAATCTGCCCTCATGTCAAGGCTCCATATGAGCAATGGGAAAGCCAGACTAGATGGCCCACAACTGAGATCAACAGATGAGCACAAGTGACTTCTCCTGGAGTTAATTCACTCATGGGGTGGAGGCAGTGAGAAGGGATCACATTCTGGATACTGCTTTGAAGGAGAAGAAGATTTGAAAACAAATCAGATATAGGGTATGAGGAAAAAGATAAGAAGCAAGTATGAGTACAAGGAGATTGGCCTAATTAGAGGGAGGAAGTGGTTATTTACAGCAACATAAAAGTCTGTGAGATAGGGGTATGGGAGAGAGGGTTGGTAAATCAGTTGTCTCAAGGCTCGCTCAGAATAGGCTAATCTGTCCTTTAAAAGAGGTCAGAAAGTGAAAACGATGAGGGCTTCTCTAATACTCCCTAAGAGTTTCTTTGTTTTTAAGCAGATTACAATCAGCTGCTTAGGAAAAGGATAAGAGGGACCCTGCTAATGTCTTTTTTTTTCTCCAGAGTCTGCTTTCTAGGGAAGGACCTGCTAATGTTAACAACCCACTAGGCCTGCAGAGAAGTAAACACTGGACCATGAAAGAATAAGGTGGCTTAAAAAGCAAACTATCAGAGCCTGGGAGATCAGGCAGTTTATTAAGGCAGTTTGCTAAGAGTTAATCAAAGGAATCTTTAAGGATTAGAATTCCAACTGAAAATACAACATAATGCCAAGAGGTATGAATATCATAAGACTGACTCTACAATGAAGGGCCAGAGACACTACCAGCTCTGCACCACTGCAGCTCTATACAGCCACCATCCTTGTTCCAGAAACAGTGGACCTGGCCTTCCGGAAAGGAAACACAAATCAGTAACACCGGCTTGGGAAACCCCTGGGAAATAAGAGACTTGGTAGTGGTGGTGGTGGTGATAACTTCAGTTTGAATGTGGCTAATCAGTAGATGCATTTTCTTTAAAAACATCTATCTAGAAAGTGTGAGAATCTCATCAAAGCTGTGTCAAGGATTGTTAAATCTGATCCCCACTGATGCTGATTCATTGAGGAATGAATGGCACCATTGGAAGAAAAAAAAATCTCTAAATAAAAGTTAGTCATGGAGAGGAAATCAGGAGAGTTACAGGCACAGGATGTAGCTTTGAAAAGAAAGAAGAAAATAAGACATGAACAAATGGTAACACATCTATGATAAGATTTTGCTTAGAATCTAAGCTTGTAGGTAGTGATGGAGTGTACCTCTCAAGAATTAGAAAGTGTTTGTTCAGATACAAGCCAACCTGACCAGGTGAACTGTGACCTGATGACAAAGGTGAGAGAGCAATCAGATAAAACTGAAGAAAGCAGGAAGGGAGGGTAGAAAGCATGGTAAGTAATAACCCTCATGAAAAAAAAATAAGAGGTCCAGAGAAAAACATTTCCCAATGCAGAATCCTATATACTAATTTGTGATAATGGGCAATAAATGAAGTAAATCTGAGATTAGAACACATGTAGATTATAAAAGAAAAGTCTCATGGCTTTGTGGATTGACTGGTTGAAATAACTGAGGCCCAGGTCCTGGTCCTGGCTCAGTAATAGCCAAGACCAGGCCCTAGCTAGCAGTGGGATCTCTCAGCTAGCAATGGGATCTTGGGTAAATCATGTCTTCTTTCTAAAATGAAGAATATAGCTCTCCTTGAAGAGCTGTTGTAAGGACTACTAATATAAATGCTCTTAAATAACCTCTACTCAACAGATAGAGCAATCAATGGATTTTCTCCATTGCCGCTGTACAATAATGACTGATATTAATGACTCACACTAAATGCTCCCAACTGGTGGTTACACTGGCTGCTCTCCAGTGTAACTGCACCCTTTGCTGTCACTGTTTAGAACTGTATGTTTACAAGGAGTCAGATGGGTTTATTCCCATGTCTGTTTATGTCAATAATAATTTTTACTATAATTATGTAGTTTGTCTCACTAAACACAAAGTGCTAAACAACTGTTAAATGGGCAGGATAACTATAAAATTTGGTTAAAAATAATAAAGACCTATGATCCTGCACTCACATGGCTTTGAATATTTCTTTGGATTCTACTTCCAATTTATATCAACAGAAACTAGAAATTCTTGACTACACATTACAGATGTGGTTTATGCATGAAAAAAAGATAAACTGCACTGAACAAAATTATATATAAAAATTGTTGAATACTGGGAACCAAATCTGGAAACTACCAATAAAAAAAAAATTGTTGAATACACATAAAAACATGTACTTTAAGTTCAAATAAAATGCTTAAAGTATACATAATTTCATAATAATTCCTTAAACAATTTTTCAATGAACTAACCAGCTATTTGTCCCAATCATGTTAGAGAAGAGGGCTTTAAATTATAAATAAAGTACCTAGCACAATGCTTGGCACATAGTGGGTACTTCATAAACGGCAGCTCTTATTTTTATTATGTATTAACAACAACAAAAGTATCTTATAAATTTCACTGAGACTCCCATGATGCAATTCAAGAATAGAATGTGACAATGTGATACTTACAATTTATTTAAATGTGATACTTGCAATTTATCTAAAACAAACAGTTGAGTTAGAAGAACTGGAAAATTCTCAAAAAGTGTAATTTACTTAATGTAATTGCAAATGATTGGAAGTGGAACAAATTTTTTAAAACTAAATGGCCATATATAGATAAACTGATCAATCCACCATCCTTCTCAGAGATAAAAATACCTTTCTCAGTAATTGATAGAACAATGAGACAAAATAAAGACACAGAAGTTTAACTAGCACAATTAATAATGACTGATATAGTATACAACTATGGAACACCACATCCAACAATTGGTGAAAACATTTTCTTTTATGCTAACATATAATATCTATAGAAATTAACTAGGCCGTGAAGCTAGACTCCACAGATTTTAGAGAATTATTAATGTTCAGATTATAATATAGTTAACTTTGAAATTAGTAATTTTTACTTTGAAAAAATTTGAATATTGAAAAATTTTATAGGTAGAAAAATTATAATGGTAATACTTAGAACTGAATAACAGTTAAAAAATTATATATAAAAAGTGATAGTTTTTTTTTAAGACAGAATCTTGCTCTGTTACCCAGGCTAGAGTGTAGCAGTGTGATACGGCTCACTGCAGCCTCTGCCACCAGGGTTCAAGTGGTCTCTCCTGTGTCAGACTAAGAACTAGCTGGGACTGCAGGAGCACCACCATGCCTGGCTTGCTTGCTTTCTCTCTTCTTTTCCTCCTTCCCTTTCCTTCCCTCCCTCCCTTCCTTCCTTCCTTCCCTTTCCTTCCCTCCCTCCCCTCCCTTCCCTCCCTCCCTTCCTTCTTCCTTTCCTCCCCTCCCTCCCCTTCCTCTCTCCCTCCCTTCCTTCCTTCTTTCCTTCCCTCCCTCCCTCCCTTCCTCTCTCCCTCCCTTCCTTCCTTCCTTCTTTCCTTCCCTCCCTCCCTCCCTTCCTTTCCTTCCTTCCCTCCCTCCCCGCCTCCTTACTCTCTTCCTTCTTTCCTTCCCTCCCTCCCTCCCTTCCTTCCTTCCTTCCTTCTTTCCTTCCCTCCCTCCCCTCCCCTCCTTCCTCTCTTCCTTTCTCTCTTTTTTTGAGACATGTTCTCCATGTTGTCCAGGCTGGTCTCGAACTATTGGACTCAAAATGATCTGCCTGCCTCAGCCTCCCAAAGTGCTGGGAGCACAGGCGTGAGCCACCGCACCTGGCCTAAAAACTTGATATTTAAAGGGTATCTGCCATAAATATCACATTAAAAAGGCAAAACACAAAATCAATGAGTTAACCATACAATTGAAGAAATTACAGATAAAAAGAGCAGGATAAACTTCAAAAAGAAGAAGAGGCCAGGCACGGTGACTCATGCCTGTAATCCTAGTAATTTGGAAGGCTGAGGTGGGAGAATTGCCTTGAGGCCAGGAGTTTTAAGATCAGCCTGGGCAACAGAGCAAGATTCTGTCTGTATTTTAAAAAAAAAAAAAGAAGAAGAAAAGAAAAAGAAAAAAATATATACACACGTACTTTAAATAGAAGGAAGGTAATAAAAAACACAAGCCCATGGTGAGAGTAAGGAAGAAAAATGTAAACGAGTATTAGAAATAGAAAAGAAAGGCACAATTACAGATCCAGAGAAATTTTAAAAGATAAAGAGTAATTATATGAATAACTTTATAACAAATATGAAAATTTAAATGAAATATAATTTATACATTTATATATAGATTTAGCTAAGAAAATACAAGTTATTTAATTAACTTACTTTTGAGACAAAGGTATTCCTCTGTCACTCAGGCTGGGGTGCAGTGGTATGATCATGGCTCATTGCAACCTTGAGCTCCCCAGGCTCAAGCAATGCCCCCCACCTCAACTTCCCCATGTACCTGGGACCCACAGGCATGTGACACCATGCCTACTGCCCAGCTAATTTCTTTTTCCTCTTTTCTTTTATTTTTTTTTTTTTTAGAGACAGGGTCCCACTATGTTCCCCAGGCTGGCCTTGTAGTCTTGGGCTCAAGCAATCCTCTTGCCTTGGCCTCCCAAAGTGCTGGGATTATAGGCCCAACATACACAGCCAAAAATCCACAAGTTATGAAACTGACTTAAAAAGAAACAGAAAGCCTGGGTAGGCCTAGAATGGTAAAATAATAAGGTTAATTTTTTTCCCAGCAAGGGATCCCAATTTCAGGTGACTTTTCAGAAAAGTTCTATCAAATATTCAAGGAACTGTTCATAGAGCAATCATACCCACAATTCTCTAGAGAAAAGAAAAGAAAGAATATCTCCAACTTTTTTCAAGATCCTGCATAGACGGAGTAGAGCTAGGAAGTTACACAAAGATAAGAACTTTCAGGCTAGTCTCAATAAATGCAAAAACCCTAAAATAAAGTATCAGCAAACTACCTCCAATAATGTGTAAAATAGGTAATACATTATGATTTAACTGGTTTATCTCAAGATTCATTTATACTAAGACTATCAATTAATGTAACATCACCACATTAGTAGGTTAAAGGAGAAAACACATCTAAAAGGTTTTGAATAGTGGTAGAAATTTTTTTACTCATTTCTCTATCTGTGGCCTTAGAACACTCAAAATCCAATTACTATTTAAAAATAACACACGTAACTTCTTAGTGAACCAGGAATAGATAAGAACTTCCTTAATTAACAATGAATACTATGATCCTATCACAAACATAATTTCTAATATGAGAAAATATTAAAAACATTTCTTTAAATCAGAAACAAAACAAGAGTGTCTATTACCACCAGTTCCATGGAACATTGTCATAGTCCCTCTGTATTCATAGCAATTGGTAATGTTCATGTTATGTAACTTACTTGGTAATGTTATTGTGCCTCGCTCAGCATATAACGGTGCATGTTATTTAACACCTTATGGCCATCTTCTGGCCATGTATTCTACCACACCTCGCCATTTCTTCACGGTTATTTATGTTATTTACTGGTTATGTTTTGCTTGGCACTTCAGTTGGTCTTGCTACTTTTCCTAACTTTGTGATA